>JACEEZ010020928.1:100000-172500 GCA_016584305.1 Chionoecetes opilio
TCAGTTGCAGTTCAGGTGTTCCATGAGGTTGTGATTTTTTTCTTGAGATCTTGGTCTGTGCAACCCATGAATAAACCGGGATTCTAGAAGATTATATCAATATAAGCGACCCTATGAATCGCATACCCGTATCCGTCTGCTGACCATCACTCTTTTCTGACCTCCCAAGCTAAGCTGTCATTTCACTTCAACACCTTTTAGGAAGTCAGTGAACCCCAACAGACACTAAACAGCAGCCCCTCGCACGATGCAGAGGCGTGGACATTACAGTATGTGCGTACTGCATTATGCCTTTCAACGCGTACAATGGCGAGTAAACGCAAAATGTATGAGCCATTTCAAATACTTCGTCTGTGAAGTAAGGTAATTACAGTGGATTTATATTCATGATGCTGTAAAATAAATGAGATATTACGTAATTTATCTGAAAACACAAATTGAGGTAATAAACAAGTAGATACACGTACAATATTAGAGCGTCCTTAAACCTTTAAAGGGAAATGGTGCATATTAGGTTTTTTTCATAAGCTAAAACATAAAAATATCTTGTCATATATTTTAACTATATGACTGAAATTTCTACAATAAAGATAGGTGTTTTTTTATGTAGCAAATAGTAATGAATACAGTTTCACGGTAAGGGATGTGAAGATGTTCCATGAATATTATTTTTTTAGTAGGCAATTGCGTATTAATAATATTAAACAAACCTGGGCCCTCATTTAATACAGCAGGGATGGAACAGGGTGGCAGGGGCAGAGAGTCAGAGACGCGTGGGCAACCATAAATATGGGAAACATGAGGAAGGAGGAAATAAGTGTGTGAGGGTGCTGTGGGGTAGCGTACGTAAATGTGGGGAGGAAAGGTCAGAAAGGGAATGTTAGTTAATAGGAAACGCTATACAAGGTAGGTGAATAAGAAAATAAAATAGTAAAGGTCAGTAAGGAAATATAAGTGAGGCAAATATGAGTACGAGAGGTGAGTGAATAATTAAAGTGAATAAATGAGCAAATATATGAGTCATGAAAGGGAAATGATGAAATGTATGTATGAATAAATAAAAAGAAAAAAAGTTAATAAAGAAAAACTATTTAGGAAATATGAGTAAAGAAAGAGGTGAGTGACAATACATTGCTGCAGAGACGTTAAAACATAGTTTTGATGCATGACGCATGCGTCAAGCTAACCATCATCTTTATCATCAACATTGCAACTTTTTGAGGAGGTGGTTGCCGAGTGGTTAACGTCTTCAAATGGCTTAGAGTTCATAGTTTGATTCCCGCCATGAGCCAGAATTTTCTTGCAACCGTCGAGTGGCCGAAAAAAAAACCTACATACTGTCCATTAGCACTATCTTCAATGGCGAGTGCATTGATGGACACATGAGGGCGTCATAAGACTGTAATCATAGGCGCAACTATAATACAATTCATGCCTGCACCACCTCGGGCGAGGGCCAATCATCACAGCCTTCAAATATACCTCTAGGACTTACCATCCGAGGCCTGGAGGGGATACTGCCTACAGGCGCTATAGGCGAACGTTAAATAAATGAATAGGTAAATAGATAAATACTATAATGATACATTTTGATCCAATTTATTGTCATCATAATCATCACCGTTACTAATAAAATATATGCTAATTATAACTATTGTTAATACCATCGTTATCATCGTATTCATCAATGTAGTCACTGTCATTGTCATTACTGCCATCATCAACGTCTTCGTGTTCTCGAATCACTGCTCACTACACCCTCAGACCCTACTGTGATAAGGTAAGGGCGTGGGCAGACTCAGGTTGTGAAGATCACGTATTGCTCTTCATCCATCCTTATCCTTCCTTTTGCTTTCCCAGCTCTAATGTATTTTTTAAGATTTTTTTATCGTATGTACTAATATAATATTTGTTTGTGTTTTTTTTTTTTTTTTTTTTTTTTTATACTATAAACTCGTATACTGCTACTCCGCTGTCCTAGAAATTGAAGACTTTATTATCCTTCTTCACTTCTACCACCACCATTGTCTTTTTTGTCTCCTATTATTTCTTTGCATAATCACTGAATAATTGAAGTGGGAAGGCCCCATAGCCCATCTTTTTCTTGTAGGGGTGGCGGGGCGATGCAGAGACGGCGCCTGCCCGTCGAATCCCTCCTGGGATATAACTCCAGAGGGTTGTATGCGTGGGCTCCTTCTGAGCCTCTCAGATGATCATCGACTACTTCTCCTATCGGTGGAGCTCATTAGGCTGAGGGTTGCTATAGTGGGACTCTCTGAGACGAGGAGGCCCGGCAGTGGCGAGATTAGCAGTGGGGGTTACCCCTACTATTGGTCCGGCATGAGCAATGGTACCCGTATCCGGAGAGTAGCTATAGGCATCTCCAGCAAACTGCAGCCGTCTATTGTTGATGTTACTCCGGTTGATGATCGTATAATGCTGGTGAGAATGAAACACACTTTACGTTTCATGTATCTTGTGGTCTAGTGTACGCTCCTACCGATGTGTGTGAAACTGAAGACAAGGAGATGTTCTACGCCAAACTCAACTCTGTATTAGATTAGTGTCCTCCTCGGGGCACACCCATTGTCTTTGGCGACTTCAATGCTACTAATGGCACTGTGAGAGATGGCTATGACTTAGGTGTTGGTCCCCATGGCTCCAGTACCAAGAACATTAACAGTTCTCTCCTTCTGAATTTCGCGAGGTTCAAAAGGTTGATAATTGCAAGACCTTGGTATCAGACAGAGACCAGAGCTGCACTCTGGATATGGTATAGTAATGCCGGAGGGGTAGCTAAAGAGATTGACCACATCCTCGTTTGTACTCGTTAGAGTTAGTACTCCAGAACTGCAGGGTTTACCGGAGTGCTGAGTTCCTTGCAACTGATCACAGACTTGTTGTTGCTACACTTAAGCTTCATGTCAAGTCCAGAAGAATCCCAAGAGGAAACCATACTGTATTTCAATTTGAGAAGCTGAAGGACTTGACATGTACCCAAGAGTATGCAGTAGCACGCACAGATCGGTTTTAATGTGCTCCTTTTCCTCAACCCTGTAAAACAGTGACTTTCAAACATGAAACTTTCCAGGCTGCCAAGGAGTGTAATGGGGAGGACCCAAGGTCAAGGCTTGATTTTGTCTCGACATAGACGCTAGAAATTATCGAGGAGAGTCGCGCTACCAGGCTTACGGTAGCTAACAGGCTTACCAGGTAGGTTACAGGGCTCTGTCACACAGGACTATAACTGTCCTGGGTAAAGACAAGGAGAGGCATGACAGAAGTCTCGCTGAGGAAGTCCAGGAGCATTTGAACGCTAATGACCTCCGACTCATCTACCGATCACTTAAGAAGCTCCGTTCCATGCATCCATCTCGGGCGAGTGCTATCCGAGCAGCAGATTGGCGCATCGTGTCGGACATGGATGGGCAGATGGCTCTATGGGCTGAGTGTCTTGGTCAGTTGTTCACGGTGGACCCTCCAATTGGGCAGCTCGACACCACTGGATTACGGGCAGTGGATGCGGACCCTCCCATTGACGAAACCGCACCCTTTTTTGACGAAGTAAGAGAGGCTGTAGCAAAGGTGAGGGGTGGGAAGGCAGCTGGTGTTTGTAAAATCAGTGCAGAGCTGCTCATTTCTGGGGTTGAGGCCATAATCCGCGGGTCACATGCTGTCCTGACTGCCGTGTGGCAATCAGGTACCATTCCTCCTGACTGGAAAAGTGAGCTGGTCTTCCCTATCTGGAAAAGGGAAGGAGACCGTAGGTTTGAAACAATTACCGCGATACTACACTGCTAAGCGTGCCAGGCAAGGTGCTTGCCCATCTATTGGTGAAACTGTCCGCAGTCATTTGCTGAAACACCAGATTCTTCAACAGTCTGGGTTCACGCCTGGTAAGTCAACAGCGGACTGTATCCTAGCGCTTCGTGTACTGGTGGAACGCCGTCGTGAGTTACGACAGGGGATGCTTGCAGCCTATGTTGATCTCAAGAAGGCGTTTGACTCAGTGCATCGTGAGTCACTCTGGGATCTTCTGCGACTTCGCGGGATTCCTGCAAGGAATATTGATCTGGTGACTAGCCATGCAATCTGGGACTGAGAGTGCTGTGAGGTGTGGGGAGGTGAATCCAGTGTTTTTCTTGTGAATACAGTGGTAAAGCAGTGGTGCATCCTTGCCCCATTACTTTTCAACACTTGTATGGACTGTGTATTGGGCAAAGCTGTAGATCTAAGTTATTGTAGTTTGGAGCATCACTCAGCAATACCAAGATCACTGATCTTGTTTTTGCCGATGATGCAGTAATTTTTGTTGAGTCGCTTGAGTTCCTGGTGATGGGTCTCGAGGCGCTGCACGAGGAGGCAAAGCTTTTGGAACTTGAGGCAATTTGGCTCAAGACCAAGGTCCACGTGTTTGGAGGCTTTCTAGATGAAACTACTTACTAGTAGAGTCTGGTCATGCGTCCGGCGAGGACATTGAAATCTTGAAAACTTTTACATACCTTGGTTGCGCAATCAAGAATGACGGCGGGTCACGTCAAGAGGTTTTACGGCGGATTGGCATAGCCCACGGTGTTATGGACTCGCTCAGCACGAGTATCTGTCGTTGTCGGTATATATCGGCGCTCACAAGGCTCGTAGCTGGGACAAGTTGAGGTTTCCTGTTGAGAGTTGATTGGTATGGGAAGAGAGCCTACATGTGTACTAGTACGTGGTGACCCCCGGGAGTGGCGTCGTAGGGTGGGCGAGTCGACGCGCCCCCCGGCGTACGCCCTCAATGAAAGATTGATTTATAATCACTGAGACTTGAGGAGGATATTCGAGGGGGTCTTGGTTGACAATAAAGTGTTTTGAGTTTTGAAATGCATATCGTGTAATATTAAAGCAGCGATTATGACTTTTCCTTCCATTCCTATCTTTCTTTTCCTTCTCTTCCTCCTTCTGCTCCTACTATTCCTCCATCCAGGTTTCAAGTACCTCAATCACAAGGTATTTATTCCCGTCTTATCAAAATTATATATACTTTTTTATGGTATTTCATTATGTTTGTTTCTAAGATATTTGATATATTTTTCCAAAGCTATTTTACCTAAATTTTTTTTTTTTTTTTTTTTTTTTTACTTTTTGTGGTAATATTTACATCTGGCATGTTGACCATCATGATATGCGTCAGGCCCGAGTGGTAAAGGCAAATATAATATAATGTCACTATAATATATGCCCAGGGCTTATACAGAAAGCACCTATTACCCAAGCACTAAATATTTTAAAAACCGGTTACAGGTATATCACTCGTTCACCGTTACGTATAAGTTGCGACGTAATATTATGTATGTGTTAGTATTTCGGGTGTTTAGTCACGCACTATACCCATGTGCACACATCCATCCCATTAATATCAATTTGCAGGAATTGTAGGTACGGTCAACAATATATATACGACGAGTATAACAATCCTCATGCTCTTTTGTATAGGAGTAATAAGGCCATCACGTGGGCCGGGTGAGAGACGTGAGTCACCCGCCTTTCAATGTAAAGGATCTCCTGTGGACTGCCGCAGCAGCTCTCATCTTGGGTGTGGCTGGATATTTTGTTGATTTAGCATCTCTTCCGAGATGTCACTTATATTTCATACCTCTCTGTGCTTTATGACTATATAAGGGATAGGAAGTACTCTATTTTCAAGAAATTAATAAAATATTATTTACTGATAGGTACATATGAAATAGCATGTTTTGAAGACTATATACATTATATATTGCAAGTTTTGAGTTTGAATAGATAACTACATAAGCACGGACTTTCCATCACGTATACACGTGATCCTTGTTCAATGCACATACACACAAACACGTACGTATTAATGCCAAGGAATTATTAACCAATCAGTGTCCTAAAACTCGCTCCTCCTCATTGGGCTGTCTGTTCTCCATTTTGCTCTGCGAGCTAAATTACCCTTAGTTGTCGCCTTAAAGGTCTTCCGGAATGTTATTGACTGTTTGGGAATTCAATGAACTTTATTTTTATTCCTATTCCTATTTCTGTTTCACTTACTTGCGATACAATGAGATTATGTTTTCTTAAGTGTTAAATACAGTGTCTAGATGCTCTCTATTGGAGGTGAAACGAAAATATTTTGGCCAACTGGCCACTAGCTAGCTGGCTTACTAGCGGTAAGCAAAACCAAGATCAAATTACTATTTTGACCCTGTAGATATTTTCACACTAGGACGTATCCTTTACCGACATAGTCAGAAAAGTGTGCAGATTCAGGAAGCGTGCTTAGAAAATTAATGTGATCATAACTAGCCGAGCAATGAGGAGTTGAAGCCAAATAAGTGGGAGAAAATGTTTATGCACTGTTTTACATAACCCTTGTTTTCGTATACCTGTACTTACATTACAGCTATAAATGTATACTAATGCGATGCAAACTTTTCTCAAGAAACCGATAGTGGTATCAGTTTTTCTTAATATCCAATGGTATTGTCAGCAAATCGGGTAGGAGTGAGGTGTATGAAGTTGCTGATTTTCGATCAAGTCTCACATTCCAGTCTTTAACTTCAGCTGTTCGAATGCATATGAAGGACTATATACAGCTGTGACGGTTATATTATCCTTAATTACACACCGCAACCTCCTTTATTTGATCCAAACTTTTATGATAAGATATTAAAATAAGAAAGTGTAATTGATTTTGTCGAAAGTACACTGTTGTCATTCTTTTATTGAAACAGAAAGCATCGCCACGTCAGCCGAACATTGACGTACTTCACTGACGTACTTCTCTTGCTCCAGCAAGAAATCGGGCACGTATCTTCTCAGAATGATTAAACAAACAGCAAGCGAAATTTGAGCATGTTCATTTTTTTCTCTTGCAAGAGAAAACTCTCTTGCTCCCCCGCAGAATACGCCTTAGGCCATCCCCCGTGCGCGGTTGGTTGATAAGTGAAGCCAGTATTAGAAGTATCTTGGGTGCCATCAGCAGCCATACTAGCTCAGGTAAGGTGGGCGTGCCGGGTATTCCCTCCCTCGCTGAGCTCGTCTGACCAAGGCGATGTCTTCAGAAGATTTGTGTATGCGTGTGGCTGTGTGTATGTCAGTATATGTACATGTAGTCCTTGAGCCAACCGGCCATATTTTGAAGTGAATGCTCCGGCGGGGGGAGTAATTCTCATTATGATTTTCCATTAGGGCAATATCTCAGGTATCAGAAAATGCATGATGGACATCTGAGAACGGTAGCTTAGTGCCCGGATGGACGCCATCTTTGAAACCACCCAGCGCGAAAATGCCCATTGGTGGGGTACATTGTTGCACGTGTATCTGGACTTCTATACTAGCTATCGATGTGCGGTTGACAACTAAATATACGTCCAATGTGTACCGTCTAAATAAAAAATAATATGAAGCATTTTGTTATAGATTAATTATTATAAAAATCAATTATCGAAAAAAAATCATATATTTTTCAATATTTTATTATTAGACTTGTACTTTTTTTAGTGAAACAACACTGGTATGATTTTCCAAATTATGCATTGTGCTACACCGTTTATCTGTCTATAAAAATAACTCAAAAACTAAAACATATCATCCACCACGGAGTGTACACAAAAAAATATATGAAAAGGCATGCACTTTCCACAAAACCGAAACTATGTCAGTTGGAATTTCCCGCCGATAATCAACCCACAAAACCCCAGTGCGGAAAGTGACGCCCAGTCTATTCTATATCTATATTCTATATTCTATATCTCAGTCTGAGATTTGTTGCGGTGACCTGTTTAATTTCTGAGGGGGGGGGGGGGGGGTGGCTTAAGAACTAAAAGTAAAATATGTTAGATGGCGCCACATACAACTCTATTATAGAGTTGTATTGTGGCGCCATCTAACATGTTCACTGACTTGGATGAGTATGTCTATGTGCGTCACAGCTATCTGTGATCTACTGGAAAATGACTGGACAATCATTCGCCGATGATCCGTCATGTCTTCTCAGTATACTACCGGAGTGGCTGCGAGGGAGGGACGTTCTAATGCCCTACTAAACGCCCTGCAAAAGGGGGAAGGGGCGTATCAAAGCTTCCAGAAACGCCCTTAAAGAGGGAACGGCTTTTATGACACAGTGAAGAAGCTAAACTTGAAGCCCTTTTGGTAAGATCAAGCAGAAAGTTGTGAAGGCCAAAAACAAGGAGATCGTCCTGAGAGCTGACAGAAAACTGTTTGCCACCATGATACTCATCGCCAAGGGACAAGAACCTCGACATGCAACTTGTCCTTTGTCACCCACTAGGGCCGTTTACCATGGTCTTTGGCAAACGTTGATGGTCAAATGAAAAAAACGAACAAAGTTGCACTTGCGAAACACATGGAAGGTCTTGTGGAACCGATCGATAACGTTGAAAAGCGAAGTGCAACAATAATTGATGGCGATGGCTCTCATACAAAAGATGCAGGGCGAGAACGACACGTTCGAAGAACTATCTGACCGCATCCTTGCTGCAGCGCTTCACGCTGGTCAGGCAGTGAGCGCATCGATGTTGTCTTTGACACATACACAGAAGAATCCATCAAGCAGCTGAGCGTGTAAACCCGCGGTTCAAATGAAGGCATCAGTCTCAGCGAGATCAGACCCGCACAAAAAATCATGAACTGGCGGCGTCTCCCTTGCTTGCAGCCAGACAAAGGAAAAAACTGGTTGTTTTTTCTGGCGGAGTCGGGGAAACATGAAACAAATCGCGAAAAGCTAGGCAACATAACACTGTATTTTCACCTGTGGTGCAAAAAGGGTCTGGTACTGACCCGCGATAGGTGGAAGTTGGGGGCAAGCACTCGAATGTAGCCACGAGGAAGCAGACACGCGTATGTTTCTCACGCAAAGCACGCCGCTACTCACTACAAGACGATCATCTTAGTGGCAGTTTGACACCGACTTTTCTGATCATCAGTCTTCATCTCAGCAGAACCATCGATAGTCAGCTCTTCATCAGACGAGGAAAAAAGGTTCGAGTCAGAATGATTGACGTTGGAAAGTTGGCTGCGGTATTGGGGTCTGGAGTTTGCAGTGCATTGCCAGGGCTTCATGCATGGAGCGGGTGTGACACTGTTAGGGGCTCTGGCTAGCCAAGGAAAGATAAAGGTTTTAAAGCTTGTGCAAGCGAATGATCTGTATCTTAAAGCATTCACAGATCTGGGATCTTGGGTGGAATGTACCAACAGACGTCTTCAATAGCATTCAGGCCTTCACGTGTCAGCTGTACGCCAGGAACCGAAGATCGTCGGTGCTAATTCACTCCGT
Source organism: Chionoecetes opilio (assembly GCA_016584305.1). Taxonomy (NCBI): domain Eukaryota; kingdom Metazoa; phylum Arthropoda; class Malacostraca; order Decapoda; family Majidae; genus Chionoecetes; species Chionoecetes opilio. The sequence goes on from JACEEZ010020928.1 coordinate 109,302, forward strand.
TATCCCCAAAGTTCTGTGCAAAGAAAAGGGGCCAGATCGAATCTGGACAATTGCCGCCTGTGAAGACTCCTTGATGCAGCATCCTTTAGGGCACACTATCAGGCGGGTATCTGGCGACGCAGCCTTGAAAACCTGCCAGACGTCCCAGCCCATCAGCAGGACATGGCTGGGAACTCGATGATGGCGGTTCGCTCAAATCCGATGGATGGCGGGTCTACCAGCTCCAGATGTCGTCTTGATCTCATCTCATGCACATGCAGAAGGACGTGTCGACCGTCAGATTGCTCCTGCATACTGAATGGGTTGAAGTGCACTGTTGTGTGTAAGCTGCAGGGATGCTCCAACATGTGCAGGATGATGCTATCGTGGCTCAGGATGCCAATGACTCTGATGGCGACTCTGATGATTAAAACTTTGTGTTGCACTGTATATTGTATAGCATATGTTGTTTTTCTATTATAATGCAGGCCAAATTGCCTGAAAATCTTTATAGACAGATAAACGGTTTAGCAAATGTAAAAATTTGGAAGATCATAACCGGTGTTATTTGACTAAAACATGACATGTTCATGATAAACCTCCGTTGCTTATTAGGAATATACATCGTATGGTGTTAAAATCAGCTCCATACGTCTTTCCAAACTCTAGTAATGAATAATTAATATAATTGGGGGCCATTTTTGAAATCCAAGATGGCCACCAAGTGCAGATTTCCTATGTAAAAAATTTCCGCCTGCTTATTAGATATCGTATGGTGTTAAAATCCTCTCCGTACGACATTCCTAACTTGCGTTATCGTCAGAATAGATTAATGCCAGCGGCGGCCTAAGTCTTTTATGCCTCTTTACATATATTTGTTGTAAAATCGTGGTGGATGATATGTTGTACTTGTTTGAGTTATTTTTATAGACAGATAAACGGTGTAGCAAAATGCATAATTTGGAAAATCATACCAGTGTTTGTTTCACTAAAAAAAGTAAAGTCCAATAATAAAATATTGAAAAATATATGATTTTTTTTTTCGATAATTGATTTTTATAATTAAATTTAAACTATAACAAAATGCTTCAATATTATTTTTTTATTTAGACGGTACAAATTTGGGCGTATATTTAGTCTCAACCGCACATCGATAGCTAGTATAGAAGACCAGATACACGTGCAACAATGTCCCCACCAAAAGGCATTTTCGAGCTGAGTGGTTTCAAAGATGGCGTCCCATCCGGGCACTAAGCTACCGTTCTCAGATGTCCATCACACCTTTTCTGACACTTGAGACATTGGTCTAATGGAAAATCATAATGAGAATTACTTCCCCCGCCGGAGCATTACTTTTTGGGCTGGCTCAAGGGCTAATGTGGCTGTGTTTGTGTTGTTGATCTGTGGGACTGTTTATAGGTACTGTACATATTGTTTTGAATTTGTGTACTCTATTTTACTGTTCTACTGCGTTTTATTATCCTTCTGGCGACAAAGTTATTAAAATAATAATGATAAGTATTTTTTGTTATTATTTATATCATTAATAATTGTATTACTATTATATTATCATTATTGTTATTGCTGTCTCCCATGTAAATAGCATGAAACAGTAGGATACATGGTTGTGTGTACCTACCACAGGAAACAGTAGGTTTTACCTCCCGCAATATCAAACTCAGCAATTTGTGCTAACTGGCAACTGATACTGTCCTGAACCACTAGTGCCGTTGTGATGTTTCGCTGGCTTCATTCAAATCACGGAACTGATGGCCTCTCCATCCTTTATAGCTCTATGTGTGAGTGTGTGAATGTGTGCGTATGTGCGCGTGTGTGCGCTTGTGTGCGCATGTGAACGCGCGGGTGTGTGTGTGTGTGTGTGTGTGTGTGTGTGTGTGTGTGTGTGTGTGTGTGTGTGTCAGGCTTGGAGTAATTGTAATTGTAATTTAATTGAAATGTAATACATTACACATTTTTGGGATAATTGTAATTGTAATTGTATATTTTGATTTACAAGTAATTGTAATTGAGCTTTAAAATCATAAAGTAATTGTATTTGTAATTGTAATTGACTGTTTAGAATCACAACAATTAGAATTACATCATAAAGAATTACAAATATTACGTTGATATACTGAAATGAGGCAGAGAGAGAGAGAGAGAGAGAGAGAGAGAGAGAGAGAGAGAGAGAGAGAGAGAGAGAGAGAGAGAGAGAGAGAGAGAGAGAGAGAGAGAGAGAGAAGATAGGCTATAACATCTCTTAGCATAATATCAAAAGCACACTATCCATCTCATCAAAAGAACACTGACGGGAGTTCAGACAGCATTTCCAGGGGTTCATATCGCACCACCCCACCAACCACACAGTTTCCTGCTGTCTTGTATCTAACTTAAAAAGAAAATATGATACAATTAGTATAAGGTAGAGAGTAGCTAATCAGCATTAGTAACACATGGTTTGAGGGGATCCTTAAAATTGAAGAACACGAATGAAATTAACCTTGCTGGCATGTTTTCAGGAGTGGGACAAATTACAGGGATGTACATGACAAACTTTGGGAGCTAAAAAAATTAGGATTCCCTAATATCTATATCCATCCATCCATCTATATATATATATATATATATATATATATATATATATATATATATATATATATATATATATATATATATTAGGGTGTCCTAATTTTTTTACTTCCCAAAGTTTGTCATGCACACTCCTCTAATTTGTTCCACTCCTGAAAACATGCCAGAAGGTTAATTTCATTCATGTTCTTCAATTTTAAGGGTCCCCTCACACCATGTGTTACTATTGCTGAACGGCTACTCTCTAGCTTATACTAATTGTATCATTTTTTTTTTGAGGTTATGGATACGAGACAACAGGAGACTGTGGTTGGTGGGGGTGGTGCGAAATGAACCCCTGGAAATGCTGTCTCAACTCCCGACAGTGCGAGATGTTCTTAGATATAATCGGTGGTATTCATATAGGGTCAAATATATCAAGGTCGATGAGGGGACCCTTCCCCTCCTAATATGTAAATGCAATTTCGCCCATTTTTTTCCTTCTTCATGTGTAATTAAATAAAGGGGTGTGCAATTTGATTCCTGCAAAAAAAAATCCACCATGTGACGCTGGGACACCCTAATATATATATATTATAATTATATATATATATATATATATATATATATATATATATATATATATTATATATATATATATCGTTAAAGTGATAGCTAGTTCAGCTTTTTATGATCTTCTTAAAAGATATTTCTTTTTGTCTTAAGAGTGCTTATTCTCTTTTGTAATCCCTTTTATGACTTCGCCGTAGCTTGTCATGTTTGCTGTATCGCGATTTCGGGTCTAAGAACCCTTCTTCAGCGCATATGGAAGATTTTTTCTCCTCAGGAGTTGAGGTGAGCATGATTAAGATGCGAGGTGAAGCGCTATTTATAGCCGGTCTGGCCTGCCACGCAGCCATTACCGATGTCGCTGATTGGTAGATAACTTTTGCTTCTCGTCTTCTTGAGTGGGAGACGCTGATTGGATGTTTGGTCTTCGCTTGGCTTTCTGTGAGTAGGCTGTTATTTGCTTTTGTTCTTTTCATGCTGGGTAGAGCTTGTAGGTCGTTTGCCTGTACGTTAAGTTTGGGATTGATCTCTTTTATGTACAGCGCTTCTAGGATGGGAAGTCGCCGCACATCTGCACACATGTCGACCAATTCTGTATTTTCTTCTAGATTTTTTCTTCCTTTGATGATGCCATGTTGTTCTAATAGGTGACTTTTTGGGGCTCCGGAAGTTAGGTGGCAAGTAAGACGTCTGGACAACGAAGCTGTCCAGACGTCTTACTTGCCACCTAACTTCCGGAACCCCCAAAAGTTTATGTTTGTTCTAATAGGTGACTTTTTGGGGCTCCGGAAGTTAGGTGGCAAGTAAGACGTCTGGACAACGAAGCTGTCCAGACGTCTTACTTGCCACCTAACTTCCGGAGCCCCAAAAAGTCACCTATTAGAACAACATGGCATCATCATAACAAGAAAATTTCTAGAAGAAAATTCAGAATTGGTCGACATGTGTGCAGATGTGCGGCGACTTCCATCCTAGAAGCGCTGTACATAAAAGAGATCAATCCCAAACTTAACGTACAGGCTTGTAACCTACAAGCTCTACCCAGCATGAAAAGAACAAAAGCAAATAACAGCCTACTCACAGAAAAGCCAAGCGAAGACCAAACATCCAATCAGCGTCTCCCACTCAAGAAGACGAGAAGCAAAAGTTATCTACCAATCAGCGACATCGGTAATAGGCTGCGTGGCAGGCAGACCGGCTATAAATAGCGCTTCACCTTGCATCTTAATCATGCTCACCTCAACTCCTGAGGAGAAAACATCTTCCATATGCTGCAGAAGAAGGGTTCTTTGACCCGAAATCGCGATACAGCAAACATGACAAGCTACGGCGAAGTCATAAAAGTGATTACAAAAGAGAATAAGACACTCTTAAGACAAAGAGAAAATATCTTTAAGAAAATCATAAACGCTGAACTAGCTATCACTTTTAACGATATTATAATATATATATATATATATATATATATTATATATATATATATATATATATATATTATATATTTAAATCAGCAATTAGTTCAGTTTATACTATGATAAATGAAATTGGAATATGTAATTTAGCACTAGCTTTGCTGTAATTGTAATTTTAATTTAGAAATATTAAAATTGAGTAATTGTAATTGTAATTAACATGTTTTTCCATTCCTTGTAATTGTAATTGTAATTGAGTAGTTGGATAAGCTATCCTAATTCTAATTGTAATTGACCCAAATCGATGTAATTACTCCAAGCCTGGTGTGTGTGTGTCTGTGTGCTGTAGCCACCTTAATATCCAGTATGAAAATTACTAATAAAAGCCTCGTAGGTATCTTAGTGTTTTGAAGTATTACCTAGCTATTATCAAGATGATGGAACGAGTTTTTTTACTCTCACTTTCATTGCAGGAGGAAAAGGAAGCGAAACAGCGAGAGCGGGAGTGCAAGGCCTAAGGAAATCGAGGAGTGTAGCGGTGATGGTGTGGTGTATGTACCTGATGGTAGTGGGGATGGCCCTGCTGGCGCCAGTACACAGCCGAGGTAGGTTTTTGGGCCTCCTAATGATGACTTTAGGCTTATAAAGGGCAGCATAGGACTATACAAGGGAGATTACAACGATGCGACTGTGCGTAGGAAAATACTAATTAATTTTGGATAACATAATTGTATTTATAAAGATGGAAATGAATTTTGAGATTCGTGCGTATCTCTAGCACCGTTGGCCAATATAAAAGTATATAGAAGGGTTATTGCCATAAAAACTTATGTAAAATATTTGAGGTACACAGTGGGGCGCTCCATTTCAGAAGATATGCGGCGAAGATCATAACAATAACGTGATGCAGGATGGAGGATCAAATACTACATTAGTGTGAATTAATGCACTTGCCATACAAAACACTCCTGTACACACACACACACACACACACACACACACACACGATAGGCAAGTTGATAGAGCTTTGATAAGCCATTATGTGGTTACCCGGTTCGAATCCCCGCTCGCTCACGGGGTATTTTTCAATGGCAAATTATATCTTTAAAATTATGCTATGTCAGCACCCTACCCGTATTCCTGACCACCTTGGAGAAGCTCCCAACATTCTTTAAAATATTTTCTTAATATTTAAACCCTTTTTGCTTACTTTGAAACAATTTCTTGGGGGGGAATTTTGGGGCTCCCCGATAACAATCATTTTTTTGGAAAACCTGTTAAAATCTCTTTTCTCCCGCCTCGGGCCCCTTTTCTAAGCGGGGGTTTGTTTCCGGGCATTTAAAACCTCAGCTAAGTGGGGGGAAACCCAAAGGGACAGTACTCCCGGGTTTTTACATAAAAATGATTATTTTTCCCCCATGTCAGAGACCCATCCTTTGTGCAGAGCTTTAAAAACTTAGGTCATTGTTTTCTGCCCATGGAGGTTGGGGTACCCCCTTTATAAAAAAAAAATCTTTTTTTCTAATTTTGGGCAGGGAAAATTTTCCTTTTTTAAAATGGCATTCTAAGACGATTTTTACCCTAGTTCCTTTTTTTTAAAAATTTGAGCAATTTTTTAAACCTATGCAAAATCAAACTTTTTTTTTTTTTTCCCCAACCCTTACCAAATAATATTTAAATGAGTACGAAAGTTTCCGGGTTTTGGTCCTGTTTTTTGGGAAATTCAGGCCCCAAAATATGAGTTCCAAATGACTAAAACAGGGAAACCCTCTTTCTGTTCATTTTGGTTCATCAGGCACTACTTTCACAGTTTTCCCCCTCTCTTTGGGCCTTTAAAAAACTTTCCCCTTCATGTTTTTTTCTTAGCCCTGAAGCAGGCATGGCCCCGGGTTGGTGGGCCCGACCCCCGGGATAAAACCCGTCTCGGGCCTGCTGCGCCACCACGGGGCCCCGCAGCCTCGTCCCCTGTTTCACGACTCTTTTCGGTGTTCTGGTGTGGATAGAAAAAGCCCCGGAAAACCTCGTAGGGCCCTTGACCAGGATTCCGGGTTGATCCCCGGACATTGAACAGGTAAAATGTCGGCTCGTGCACCTGGCCAGGCGGGGCCACTTGACAGTGTCTGCAAGTGGTGGCTGCCCAAGTTCAGTTGGGTGTGATGCGATTTCTTAAAATGGTGCCCCCGATACTCCTCGCCACCCCTTAAACTTCAAAATTGGGTCACGGCGAACCTGGGGTCGTCCTCACTCTGATCCCCCATCAGCGGGGAGGAGGACACTTCGAGTTTTGCAAAACCCAGCTCCTGCCCGCACGTAAAAAGGGTCCACAGTTTGTTTGGGGCCCCTTTTTTGGGGTTTTGCCAATTCTTTCACCCCTTGAGCTGCTTTTAAGGAGTGTTTGGGGGCCCCGCCCTCAAAGTCTGTGGGGGGAACCCCTTGTTTTGTCGTAGTAGATTTTAAAATTTAAACCCCTGCAGGAGTATTTGGGACTAGGATTTCCAGGGTTTTCCCATTTTTCTTTGCCAATCGGGTCCATGCTTTCTGGTCCCCATGAAAAACCACGGGGCCGACTGGGCTGTTTTTGGACCCCTCGGGGGAGTGGGACACCTTGCCACACTTGATTTCTTCAGCTGGGAAGGGGAAAAAACGCCCCCTTAAACACCGGGGCCCAAGCTGGAGGGGGGCCCTCTGGTAAAGGGACATGTTGAAAAGGATTACCCCGGGTTTATTTCCGTGGATTTCACCGCCGGGCACTACTCTGAACTTTTGCGTTGTACTGCAATTCATTACGTTAACAAGCAAACTGCCCCACGGGACCCGTGAAAAACAGTGTCAGATAGGTAGGCCCGCCCCGATGTTTGGTGATAAGGGGGCCGGGGGCCCAACCCCTTTGTTTGCAACCCCAAATTATAACTCCAAAAAGAGCTTCGCCCCATAAATCTTCTCCCAAAAAATGGCCCGAAAGTCCCCACCCTTCCACCCGTTTTTGCCCCAAATTTGAGTCACCTTGGTCGATCAGGTGAGTCGGGTGGAGTCGTAGGGTCACCAGAAGATCATAAAAGGGCCCGAGCCCCCTTGAACGGGGGGGCTTTTTCGGTTGGAAACCGGGGTCCTCTGGTAAAAAATTTGCCAAAAGGTCCCTTTCCCCAGAGGGCTCCTCGGGTCACGGGACCATGCTCCTCCCCGATCAACCTTGGGATTGGTCAGTTTCCCATAAGCGGTCCCCCCCCTCGCCCGGGTTTTGCCCTTTTCCTCCCATCGTAACCCAAATCCAACTTTTTTTGGGAAACCCTGGTGTTTCCCGGGTAAAGGGCCCCTGGCCGGATTGCCAGGGCCCATCCTCCCTGGCCCCCCCAGTTTTGTTGGGAAAATTTCCCCCAAAAAACCCAGGTACCGACATGCCCGGAGAGGGGTGGCCGTCAGGGGAAAAGGGTCCTGGGGGAAATCCAAAAACCCAAAGGCAGCGGGCCTCCCAGTGGGCGGAAGTCAAACCCGGAATTGTTTGCCAGATCCGGGTTTCCCCCGGACTGAAATTGTGTTTCTTCTTGCAGCTGGCCTGTCCAAGTATGCATCACAAGGGGTGCCAGGGCCCCCCAAACCTCTCCTGATCAGTGGGCCCTCCCCATTTTTTTGGGCAGCCTCCAAATTCTCCTGCCTCTTTCCTTGAGGGGGCAGGGTGAAACGACCCCTCCGTCCCATCCTCAAACCCCTGGGATCTTCCCCCTTTTGCCCGGGAAAAAATCTGCTCCTGCAGCCCCCAAGACGTCTGCCCTTTTTCATCTTTTGCTTCTGTTTCTTCAGCTTAGCCTCCTTTTCCCAACTGTTTTCCCTTTTTGCGGTTTTTCACTTGTCATGCGTCTCATTTTTGTCTACCCCCCTGTCATCATAAATTTGCATTTCCCCTCCCCAACTTTGACCCTTTCTGGTAGTAAAAACCACTCCGGTCAAAGTGGGGGATTTTGGGGCGGGCCCAAAGGGGGCAGTCACACTGCTCGGTGCTCTCGCGTGGCACAGGGGGGTTTTTTTGGAGCAGGGGGATTTTCCTGGCCCTTTGGGCAGAGGAAGATCGTTTTGGGGGCCCGGCCATTATGCCCAAAAAAAGCCTGCCCCTATTCTTCCCCACAAATTTTTTAATGTTTTTAGTTGCTTCTCCCCACCACTAACCTTTTCCCAAAAAAGTATCTATCCTTCGGGGCCCAAGGGACCGGTCATTAAAAAACCCACTGGAGTTGAAAAACGGGGCTTTTGATTTCTTCCACGGGGGGAAGCCACCAGGGGGGTCAGATCCTTCGCAATGTCTCTCACTGGGTAACCCCCCCTCGTCAACAAACCCCCCCGGATGCCGCTGAGTTCTTTTGGGGAAGGATTCCCCTTTCCCCTTTATCACGCCGCGATACGGAGGCACCTCACTCTCACAAACTCTCGTTGCCGCCAACAAAGGGGGGCCAAAATTGGGTCCAGAGCCCCGTCTAGTTGCGGGCTTCGACCCACTTGGTTTTCAAAGGGGAAGACTCCTTAAAAAGAAAGATCAAGAATTGAGGAGGGGCAAATAACCGTTACTTTATGGGGCTAAGCTATGTTTTGCAATAAATATTAAAGTCCATTTTTTCATAGAAGGGAAATGCTCAAAACCCCAAAAAATTGAAACGGACAAACCACCCTTAAAATTCAAATTTTACGTAATAAACACCCTCCCCAAATTTGAAAAATTCTTTTAATCCAAATTTTCAAATTTGGAAACCTTTCGGCCCTTTCCCTAAATTGGAGGGGTACATTCTAAACCCCTTTTCTCTAATCCAAAAACCCCCCAAAAACCCTTTGGTTTTAAAACCCGGGTTGTTCCCCCAAATTTTTTTTTGTTTTTGGGTTTTAAAAAAAAAAGGGAAAAAAAGGGGGCCCACAGACGGGAAACCCTAACCATCCAACCCCTGAAAATCATCCCCTTAAAATTTATCACGTAATTATGCCCTCTTTACCTCAACTTACGAAAAAAATCCCCTTTATTCACCCAAAAAATGTCAAAATCTTTCGAATCAAATTCCTCTAGTGACTTTTGGCATTTTTTCTAATAACATCCCACCCAAAACAAATTTTTTTTTTCCCCCCATCTTTCCCTCCTATGCTTCTCCCCGATGGCCCCCACAGTAGGGTTTCACCGTAGGTCCAAAGAAGATGATTATTTCGAATTTGGGGGGGGTTTTTCTTATGTAAAATAGAATTTTAAAGGGGGGTTTTTTGCTCAAAACTTTTTGGGTTTTAGCACTTTTGCCCAAAAGAAAAAAAGGATTTTTTATTAATAGGGAAAAAATGCTTTTGTCCCCCCCTAAAGTAAAAGGCCTTCAATTTTCACCTATAAAAATTCTTGATAAATCTTTTTCAGGATGGGGTTTTTCCCCAAAAACCCAAATGGGTCGAGGGCCCCCCCCAAATAGACCCGAGCTTTGGATCCAAGGGTTTCCGGTTTGTTGGCGGTGGGGCGAAGGGTTTTCTGAGGGGGAGGTGCCACGTATCGCGGCGTGATTTAAGGGGGGAAACCCTTCCCCCAAGAATCAGCGGGGAAACCGGGAGGGTTTTTGACAAGCGGGGGGGGACCAGTGAGAGACATTGCGAAGGGTCTGACCCCCATGGGGGCTTGCCCAGTGGAAGAAATCAAACGGGCCAGTTTTTCCCCCTCCAAATGGTTGAATGACCGGTCCCCCTGACCAGAAGGCTAGATTTAATTTTTTTAAAAAGGGGTGAAGTGGTGAGAGACCCAGAACTAAAGCAGTAAAGGAATTCGTGGGAAAAAAATATGGAAGGGCCCGTTTGACATAACCCGCCTGCCTTCACCCCCCACTTTCCCCTGCAAGGACCAGGAATTTCCCAGGGTCCCAACCCCCCCGCTGTGCCACGCGAGAGCAAACGGTGCAGTGTGAATGCCCCCCGGCCAGCAAAGTCCTACTTTAGGGCCTGGAGTGGCTGTTAAATACCAGAGGACCCCAAAATTTGGGGAGGGGAGTGCAATGATGATGACAGAGGTAGACAAAAATGAGACGCCATAGACAAGTGGAAAAACAGCAAAAAGAAAGCAGTTTTGGGAAAAGGAGGGTAAGCTGAAAAAAGCCGAACAGAAAATTTAAAAGGCAGACGTCCCGAGCTGCGGACAGTGTTCCTGGATAAAGGAGGAAGCAGGTGAAAATCACCCCGGATTCTGAGGTGGGATGGGGGAGTCTTCACCCTGCCCTTTAGAGGAAGGAGGCAGGAGCAATAGGAAAGGCCCGCCCCTTTTGGGAGACCGACTGACAGGGGGAGGCTGGGGTCCCCCGGCACCCCTTTTGGCATACTTTGGGGAGGCCCGCGGGAAGAAGAAACACAATGCCCCTCCGGAACCTTTGGGGCCCGGCAAGCATTCCCCTTTTGAAAGTTCCGGGGGACTGCTGCTGCTGCCTTGGCTTCCCGGATTCCCCAGGACCCCTTTTCGCTGACGGCCACCTCTTACAGACATGTTGTAACCGGTTTTGCGATCCCAACAAGCTGAGGAGGGGCCCGGCAGGATGCCATGGCACGGGCCCGGGACCTTTACCAGGGGGAAACACCAGGGTAAACCCAAAAAAGTTGGTTTGGGTTTTCGGGTGGGAGGAAGGACCCAAACCCGGGCGATGGTGCCCGACAGCATGGGAAAAATGCACCCAAGGTTTTATCAGGGGGGGCATGTGCAGTGACAGAGGCGCCATCTGGAAGGTAACCCTTTAAATTTTTTACCAGAGGAAAACCCCGGGGCCACCTGAGAAGCCTTTTTGTTCAAGGTGGCTCAGGCTCTCTAGATCTGCTGGTGACTTTCACTCCACCGCTCCCTGATCGTACTGCAAGGGGATCAAATAGGGCCAAAACGGGGGGGAAAGGGGTTTTACTCAACGGCCCCTTTTGGGGAAAAATCTGGGAAGCAAGCCTTCTGGAGTATATTTGGGGTTGCCCCAAAAACAGTTGCCCCTGGGCCCCCTTTCACCACCATGACGGACCTACCTCATTTGAAAATGGCTTCACGGGTCCAGTTGCCCGTTGCGTCCCCCGTGAATGGGGATGCAGCACAAAAGCAGAGTTCAGAGTAGTGCCAGGGGGTGAAGATCTCACGGAGAACCGGAGTAAAATCCTGGGGCAACAGTCCACTGACCCCCCCGGGGTCTCCTACCAGCTGGTCCAGGGTGGGGAAGCGGGGCGTTTTCCCGTTTTTTGAGCGCGGAAAATCAAGTGTGGCAAGGTGTCCCCCCCTCAGATGGGTCACCACAGCCCAGTCGCTCGTTTTAAAATGGGGCCCCGAAAGCAAGGAAATGACTGGCAAAAAACTGAACACCCTGGAAAAACCTAGTCAAATAATTTTCCTTTCAGGTGTACTTTAAACTCTACTACGACATCAAGGTTCACCACAGACTAGAGGACGGCCCCAAGCACATCCTCACGCAGCTCAGAGGGATGAGGTCGCAGCCCATGAAGGTCCAAACAGCTGTGACCTTCTACGTGCGGACAAGAGCATGGTTCGCACACTCAGAATGTGTCCTCCTCTCGCTGATGGCGAGTCAGGGTGAGGACGACCGCAGTTTCGCCGTGACCCAGATTTTGAAGCAGAGGGCTGGCGAGGAGTATGGGGACACCAGTGTAAGACCTCGCATCACACCCAAGCTGAACTTGTCAGCCACCAGCTTGCAGACACTGATCAGCTGGCAGCCTGGCCAGGTGCACGAGCCGGCACTCACCTGTTCACTGTCCGGGGATCAGATCCAGGAGATCCTGGTCAAGCCGTACGAGGTTCCGGAGTTCTCTATCCACACTCAGAGCACCGAAAGAGTCGTGAAGCAGGTGACAGAGGCTGCGGCAGCAGGCCAGAGACGGGTTCATCCGGGCTCGGGCCCACCACCGGGAGACCATGCCCTGCTTCAGGTCTAAGAAGGACATGATGGACACGTTCTAGGCCAACGTAGAGGCTGTGACACTGTGATGTAGTGCCTGATGAACCAACTGATCAGAAAGAGCTTACCACGCTAGTCATTTGGAACTTATATTGGTGCATGATGCAATAAACAGGACCAACCGGACACTGCGTACTCATTTAAGCATTATTCGATAAAGGTGCAATATAAAAGTGCGATTTTGAATAGTAAGAATTACTCAAATGCAAAAATGGAAACAGATAAACTCGTCTTAAAATTCCATTTTACATAGGAAATTGGCATGCCGAAGTTGAGAAAAAAAAATTCTTATACGGCGTACCCTACTCCACAGGTGTCGCATCTATTTCTAAAGCTGAACTCTTCGCTTAAACATTTGCTGAAAATTCCACTCTATTTGAGGAGGGGCTTGTTCCTCCTTCTCCTCTACCCTCCGACTATATTATGCCTGTTATTAAGATCCTTCGTAAAGATGTTTTCTTTGCAATTTTTGGCCTAGATCCTCGGAAGACTTACAGTCCTGACAGAGTCCATCCTATTGTTCTCAAAAACTCTGGTTCTGTGCTTGCACCCCGCCTGGTCAAACTTTTACGTCTGTTTATATATACTCCACCTTTCGCTTTTGGTGGAAGTTTGATCACATCCAACCTGTTCCTAAGAAGGGTGAGCATTCTAATCCATCAAACAACCGTCCTATAGCTTTGACTAACTGCTTTTCTAAAGCTTTTGAATATATACTTCATAAGTAAAATCTTGAGCATCTATCTGCTCACAATCTTCTATTTTATCGTCAGTACGGTTTCCGTAAAACGACGATATACTGGCGATTTTTTAGCTTCCTAAATTAATCTTGGTCATCCTCCATTAGGGTATTTGGTGAAACTTTTCTTGTTGCCCTTGACATATCAAAAGCATTTGATTGAGTCTGGTACAAATCTTTAATTTTCAAACTACCCTCATTCTGTTTCTATCCTTCCCTCTGTATAAAGTAATAATGTAATAAAGTCTTAAAGTAATCGTCCAGACCATTTCATCATTCCTGATTTGATGTAGTTAGAGTACAGCCATTATCGAGTGTATCAACAATATGTTGTCACTTCTTGCATCCAGTCAGCCGTTTTTGAATAATCTGCAATCAAAATCTGTAAATTCCCCGAGCTTCGAAAACGCTCATGGCAACTGACAGACGATGCGCCACGGCTCGGTGACGTAGCAAAAGGGAGGCTCCTCTTCCCGCGCTGCTGTGTGTGTGTGTAGTAGTGTTTGTGTGTGTGTGTGTAGTAGTGTTTGTGTGTGTGTGTAGTAGTGTTTGTGTGTGTGTGTGTGTGTGTGTGTGTGTGTGTGTGTGTGTGTGTTTGTGTGTGTGTGTGTGTGCGTAGTAGTGTTTGTGTGTGTGTGCGTGCGTAGTAGTGTTTGTGTGTGCGTAGTAGTGTGTGTGTGTGTGTGTGTGTGTAGTAGTGTTTGTGTGTGTGTAGTAATGTTTGTGTGTGTGTAGTACTGTTTGTGTGTGTGTAGTCGTGTTTGTGTGTGTGTGTAGTAGTGTTTGTGTGTGTGTAGTAGTGTTTGTGTGTGTGTGTAGTAGTGTTTGTGGGTGTGTGTGTGTGTGGTAGTGTTTGTGTGTGTGTGTGGTAGTGTTTGTGTGTGTGTAGTAGTGTTTGTGTGTGTGTGTAGTAGTGTTTGTGTGTGTGTTTGTGTTTGTGTGTGTGCGTAGTAGTGTTTTGTGTGTGTAGTAGTGTTTGTTTGTGTGTGTGTGTGTGTGTGTGTGTAGTAATGTTTGTGTGTGTAGTAGTGTTTGTGTTTGTGTGTGTGCGTAGTAGTGTTTGTGTGTGTGTGTGTGTGTGTGTGTCCGTAGTAGTGTGTGTGTGTGTAGTAGTGCTTGTGTGTGTGTGTGTAGTAGTTTTTGTGTGTGTGTAGTAGTGTTTGTGTGTGTAGTAGTGTTTGTGTGTGTGTGTGTGTAGTAGTGTTTGTGTGTGTGTGTGTGTAGTAGTAGTGTTTGTGTGTGTGTGTGTAGTAGTGTTTGTGTATAGTAGTGTTTGTGTGTGTGTAGTAGTGTTTGTGTGTGTGTGTGTAGTAGTGTTTGTGTGTGTGTAGTAGTGTTTGTGTATAGTAGTGTTTGTGTGTGTGTAGTAGTGTTCGTGTGTGTGTAGTAGTGTTTGTGTGTGTGTGTAGAAGTGTTTGTGTGTGTAGTAGTGTTGAACCTCAGCAGGCTCCGCTAACACCTGTTCATCCACCTCGTACTCTGGCTCAAACATATAGGGTTGGGCTCCCATCACAATCTGGTTCATTTTCCTCATATACGCGAGCAGCGTCATTTAGTTCGGTCTCAGATTTTAGCATCGTACTCTAGATCTATCACAGCGACAGATTCACTGCCTGACACCGAAGTACAATCGCTCATCATAACATTTGCCGACAGGTCGCACAGAGGCAGACGAGTGTTGTTTACATTGGAGCGTCCCTTTTGTGACGTCATCAATAACATGCGTAGCTCTGTTGGAGGGAAGAGCATTTTTTGCGCGCGCTTTTTACAAAAGTCGTGTTTTTACGGAGATAAGGCCTGGAAATCAATTATTTTTGGTGGATTAGGTGTTTTGAATTCAACATAATTAGGCAAAACGGACGGTTTTAGGTCTGGACGATTACTTTAAGCTTCCTTTCAAATCGTGTTATTGCAGCTATTGTAGACGGACATTGTTCTTCTCCTAAATCTATCAATAATGGTGTTCCTCAGGGTTCTGTCTTATCACCACCATCTTTCTATTACTCATTAATGATTTTCTAAGTCTAACGCAAAGCCCTATCCACTCCTACGCTGATGATTCTACCCTGCATTTTTAAAAGTCATTTATTCGACGTCCAACTCAACAGGAACTAAGTGATTCACAGAGATATACCCCCGAACGCCTATCTTCTGATATTTCTATATTTTTAGATTGGGTCAAAGCAAACCATGCTTTGTTAAATGTCTGAACAACCCAATTTCTTCACCTCTCTACTCGACAAAACCAAACAGATAACTATCCCCTCTTCTTCAATGACACTCAACTGTCTCCTTCTTCGACAATGAACATTCTTGGACTATCCTTTACTAATAATCTTGACTGGAAATATCATATCTTATCTCATGCTATAACAGCTTCTAAGAAGTTAGGTGTCCTGTGGCATCTGCGTCCATTTTTTACTCCCTCCCAGTTGCTTGCTCTGTACAGGGGCCTTATCTGCCCATGTATGGAGTATGTCTCACATATTTTGGGGGGGATACACTCATACAGCTCTCCTAAACAGGGTTGAGTCAAAAGTTTTTAGTCTCATCAACTCACTTCCTCTGACTGATTGTCTTTAATCTTTAAATCACCGCCGCAATGTTGCTTCTCTTCTTATCTTCTACCGTCATTTTCATGCTGACTGCTCTTCTAAACTTGTTGACTGCATGCCTACCCCTCTCCTGCGGCCTCGCTGCACAATACTTGCTACTCATTCTCATCCTTATTCTGTCCATCTTCCTAATGCAAGAGTTAATCAGTATCTTTACTCTTTCAACCCTTTCACTCGTAAACTCTGGAACTCTCCTCCTGTCTCTATCTTTCCAATGTTCTACTTTTTAAATCTTTTCATGAGAGGAGTGACAAGACACGTCCCGATCTAAATTGGCCCACAACCATTTCTTTATTTATATTATCTTTTTTATAGAGGCTGGCAACATAGCGGGCTTTTTGTTATTTTTTTTGTCCCCTTGGCCTGTGGCTTTTGAAAAGAAAAGAAAAAGTCGGTTAAGGTCCCTCTTGAGCAGGGGAATGAGGCTGTTTGGTGTTTGAGGTTTCAGCATTTCCCTAAGATCGGTAATAATGAACTCCAAGTGTTAGCCCCATACATACGTCACTACGTATGATATAACATATACTTACGTTCGGGTGAACGTGGAAGGCGTGAACACAGCCGAGCGGCGGGACTTAGGTAAACACAAAGTTGTTTTATAATTATTATTCGATCTAATTGAACAGAGTGAAACGTCCGTATACAGCACGTTGTAATTAAAGTCCTCTGTTAAATCACAGTGCACCAAAAGTGTATTTACCACAAAGAATGTCCACGGACGCACACAACCACACACAATGACTGTCATTAGCTCTCTGGCGTCTTGGCGTCAGCTCCTACACAGACAGGGCGAGGCAGGGCGTGGCCAGAGGGTGCCCGCCCGGTTATCAAGGTGTGGCCCTCTCCGTGAGATGCTGTTCTCTGGTGGCATGTGGTAGATGACGTGACATGGGCGTTACACGTCATATAAATATCATAAATCTTAAAACATGGAAATGATTAGCAGAAAAAGGTGCATGCATGCGATATACATATATGGATAAGAATATGTCCCTATAATGCCAACATCGCTCGGTCACCTACCAGGCACGTGTTCTCGCCGTCCTAGAGACATGTACCTAACTATGTTACAATCATGTATACACCTGATTTTGTGGATATTGCCCTTCAGGAGAACATACAAAAATAGGGCCTTACTAACAACAAAGCAAAGTGGAATTACTATGATGTTGATGATTATGATTGGCATAATCATGGAAGGAAAATTAACAGCTGGGTTAAGGTAGACAAGTAAAGTATCATGTACGGCTGTTTCCAATTCTGAAAATTTAGATAATGTAAGCTCATAAATGGTATTAGTTACATATTTAATGCTTGAAAAATGTATATACTTCAAGCTGTCAATAGGGAAAAGTCGAGCAGTGAAATTAGCTACAAATCCTTCGTGCAGTTTTTCAGGAAAGATATTCAAATAGTCAGAGCGCAAATAGCAAGCAATAAGCATTGCGAAGTGACCGAAAACTTTCTGATACACTGCACCTTCGTGACATACTACAGACACATAGAATGTTTGTGTAAAGAAGAAATAGTGATGTCCAAAGAAACTTTTGTGAAAGAATGGTCGTGAAATCAAGCGGGTGTAAGGACACAACGATAAGGCCCGAGAAGCATTTCCCTGAGTTTGCACCAATTCACAAATACCCTCACTTGTTACAGGCAAGAAGGCAAAGAGAGATGCGGGGCAAAAATACAGGTTCAAATATTCTGTACGGCACCTATCCAAATCAGACATGCGTCCAGTAGCATACTGGGTATACTCATTAACACCACAGTAATTGGTTGATTCAGTATCATAACATATTATTTCACTGAAAAAACGAAATGGTTCAATTCTATGTACATCAAACACATGTTTGGATTGGAAAGGAACATGTATAACAACGGTATCTGATGTTAGCACTGATTCAAGGAGAGGGTAATAGTGTTGGATACCACTTAAATCAAACAAAGGTTTCAACTTGTAATTCGTCTTTCCTAAGTTCAAGGCATGCATAAAATCCTTAACAGGAAAGAGTGAAGAAGTGACTCTTCCATGCGCTGCGTCAACCATTTTTGTTAGTATTTGTTTGTTACTTCTTACAATAAAATTAACCGAATTAGTCAAAACAGACAGTGGTTGCTCTAACACAGTAAAAGCTTTGTAAAAGATGTGCTCGGACGGAATAGTATTGAAGGTCTTCCTCCTTAGTTAGTGAAAGAGGCAAGATCTACTACTTGACTTTCAAGTCTGGTAATGTTTATGCAATTTAAATGAATGAGTTTATTATTAGAGGAAGCCAAGGAGGCCAGTTGATTGTATTGCATTCTCAGTTCTTCTACATCCTCATTCATAGCTGTACCAAATAACATGCCCAAGAGTTGTCCAATACCACCAATGGATCCCCGTTTTGTGCGGTTAGTTACTTTCAACCCGTCATAGTTTTCTGAGGCTAGGTTGACAGTGTCATTCAGGTATTGCACTCTAAGAGTTAAAAGAATAAGAAAGTCCCTAGGGTACTTCGCCAGAACGTAGGACTCCAGCTTCAACAGGGCTTCATCCAGTTGTCCCGTTACCTCCCTCAGTCTACCTGGGATTTCCACCAAAGTAGCATTGGGGTAACGCACCCACAAAACATCCTCTTCCAAGGTAACCCTTCCCAAGGGAGCGGTTAGGGCTCCCGGCTTGAGATGAACCGGTTCCAGAGCTAAAATAGAATGCAGGATGAAGAAGAGGAAGTGGACAGACATTTCTGGAACAAAAAAGGTATCATTTACGATGGCGAAAATGATAAGCATGAGTTTGGTCAGCAGGATATTTATATTTGTTAGTTTCAAGCCGCGTAGCATCGCTAAGTTTAGCAGTTTCTACTAAGCATAAATCAGGCTTGGCATTAGTCCGTTTAAGTCGATCACTGTGAATGACTTCTAATGTATTTAACCACGGATCCAAAATATCAAACTTATTGCCATGGATTTGCTTAACTACCAGGCGCGGACCCACAAATTTAGGAGCAAATTTAGAGTTCCTTTCCGAGTCTCGAATCATGACAGTCACCAACTCAGATTTGAACGGGTGAAGAGCGCCGGTATTGTTGTGGACACATATCAGTCTTAGAAGCCTGTAATTTATTTCTGGCACCGGAATATAAGTCCGAGAAAACTTTAAGTTGACATTTAGCATAATCATCAACTTTGTACACAGGTTTTTGATGGCTTTTTAAAGGAGTCTTTTCTCCATACCACAAATAATAAAATAAGGAGTTTGACCTGTCGACTCACAAATATTGCAATTAACGCATGCAGCAACATAGGGTAACCAATCTTCCAAACTATCAAGTAAGCCACCAACATCTGGGCGCAAAGCTTCCAGGACTTTCCTGTTCGCACGCTCAACTAAACCGTTACTGGCAGGGTGATAAGTTACCGTGAATTTTTATTTGATGTTGACTTCCCACAGATTTCATAGAGAAGCGCATTTTTTTTATTCCGCGCCATTGTCACTCATTAAGACTCGGGGAGTTGAGTATGGACAAACTAAACTGGCGATCAGATCGTGTGAAATCGCTTTGGCAGTTTTATACATCACAGGGGCCAAAACTACATACCTTGAAAAGTGAGCAACACATACTAACAGGTATTTAGACCCTTGACGACTAGAAGGAAGCTGTAATAGAGCAATAGCAACAATGTCCCAGGGACGCTCAGGAGTTGGATTTTCGAAAATTGGTGCTGAGTTTGGCACCGTACCCTTATGCACAGCACATTTCACGCACTTAGCTACATATGCGTCAATATCTAACCGCATTTTAGGCCAAAAATAACTAGTGCGGGCCGCAGAAGGAGTACGCTCCTTTCCCGGGTGACCGGCTATTACAGTATCATGAACTAGTTGCAGTACCACAGGTACAAATGACTCAGGTATCACAAATTGGTTCACTGGGGTCCGTTTATTTGGCCAAAATCTACAAAGGACTTGATCTGGTGATAAGACAAATTGTGAAAAAGGATTGGGCATTTTAGGTAATGTTGACTGGTCACCCGATTCCAAAACATATATCACCTTAATCCACACGTCATGTTGACGTTGCAACGGGCAACAGCTAGTTCATGTAGTGAACAATTTTGAACTACAGGGGACTTGTCCGTCACTCAGTCCAACATGTACATTTCTAGAAAGCGCATCAGCCACAACATTGGCTCGACCTGGCAAGTATTTAAAAGTTGGATTGAATTCCTGTATTATCAAAACAAACGCGCGAGTCTTCCTGAAAGGTTTTTCCCTTTAAAAAGGTCAGTGACAGCTGCGTGATCAGTATATACGGCTATATCATATCCTGGGATAAAATCTCAAAAAAATTTCAGAGCCCAGACAACTGCGAGTGATTCCAGGTGAGTAACTGAGTAATTAGACTTTGGCGGAAGTAAAGTTCTACTCGCGAACGCAATAGCGCTTTTTTTTCCAAGTGCGTCCGTCTGTATCAATAGAGCACCCAGCCCTAATGCAGAGGCATCCGTGTAAAGAACAAAAGGAACCTTATAGTCTGGAAATGCCAAGACAGGGGCAGTAGTTAGGGCGACTTTTAGATCTTGAAAAGAGTGTTCATGTACTACAGCGTCCAATTAAAGTGCACGTCCTTCTATAATAGGTATAAAGGGCGATGCAACCGTTGCAAAATTGGATATAAATGATCTATAGTAACCACACAACCCAATGGAAAACGGACATTGTCTACATTCTGTGGTCGCGGTAAATTTGTAACTGCAGTTATTTTATTTGACATTGTATGATGTCCATCACCATCTACCATTTGGCCTAAAAAGGTGATTTTAGACTTAAGGAATTCACATTTAGTCAGTTTAACTTTGAGTCCAGCTTCTTATAACTTCAGGAGTATTGCTTCTAAATTAGCAAAATGAGACTCCGAGTCTTTGCTGCAAATTATAAGATCATCAAGGTAAGCATAGATATTTTTGCCTAGCATATCGAAAAATTTATTATTAATCATTCTTTGAAACGTAATAGGGGCTGACATTAAACCAAATGGCATTCTGAGCCACTTGTAGTGTCCACTAGGTGTGCTAAAGGCAGTAACTTCCCTTGATGCAGGAGCCATTGGCACCTGCCAGTAGCCACTAACCAAATCAAGGCTACTGAACATAGTGTTACCCTGTTCTAAAGATATTAACAGGTCTGTTAGGACAGGTAAAGGATACCTATCATCCTCCGTGACTTCATTTACTCGCCGAAAATAAATTACAGGTCTAAACTGTTCCACTTTTTTAGGAACGAGGAATAGAGGCGAGTTCCACAGTGAACGGGAATTTTGGATAACACCCTGACCCAACATGTCTTTAATTTGCCCATCAACAATTAGTCTTTGACTGTGAGGTAGACGATCTGCTGGAATATACACAGGATGGGTTCCAGGTTTACGTCTAATGTGGTGGTTAGTTTTATCAGTTGAACCTAACGATTCTCCGGGCAAGGCTATAACATCACAGTACCGCTTAAGCAGTTCTAACAATGAAAACCTGTGCTCGGGATAATCCACAATAGTGACAAGTGAGTCAAGCGTTTGTGCTTGAGCCAAATTTGAGTTGCTGGAGGACGGAGTTACCGAACTGACAAAACCCGAAGGTAAAGGTAAGACACAGGTAAGTCCAAAGGTTTTGGCACTACCTGTTTGTCAAAAGCTAACGCACGGCTTAAAAATACACCTTGTCGAAGTTTGACAGGACTGCCAGTCGCATTAACAACAAGAGCGACGGCTTTATTTCCTTCACGAACTTCACTTAGGGTTGCTTCCACTGTCAGTCTGTTCACTTGGCTTCGGCGGCCTTCTATACAGATGTCACAACCCAAGGTGGTTTTTGGGACTGACACGGGAATGTGCATTGCCGTACGGTGGAGAATTACATGATTACCAATTACCGTGGCATTAACGATTTTCCACATCTCACTAGGGTCAGTTACCGTTGTCTGATGATACGAATTGGTAGGCTGGGCAGAGTCTACGCGCAAATTTGTTTCAGACTGAGGCGGTGTTCCACTTACCAATCCACCAGTAGAAATCTGAACACTAGGTGCGGACGGTGAATTACAAGGAACTACCTTATTTTGGGAAGCCAAGCATATGGGTTGATCCATCGCTCTGAAATTCTTCCCTAAGAACCTTATGGTACTGGTATCTGGATGTATTATCATCCGGTTCGCTCTCAAAGACGCTAAAGCCAATAATCCGTCCGAGGGCAACGTAAAATTAGAAGCCACGTAAAAGTCTAAACGAATATTAGGCGTACCTTTTCCCAATCTAACGGGTAGGCGAACAACTCCTAATATATTTAGAGGATCGCTAGTAGCTCCCATTACATTGAGATCGTTCGGTTTAAGAGGCCATCGGTTGCCACGTGACGCGCGCTTAGTGCAAGGTAAGCATTCTCGGACAGTACGGTAACTGTTGCGCCTTTGTTTACCGCGAGCGATGCTCTCATGTATCCTAATCTGGTTGGTAGAGCCAAGATATTGTCTTGACTGCAAGCGGCAATTGAAGATGAGATAATAATAGTGTCATCCAACCGAGTTGCAGTATTATCAATTCTACCAGTTGTATCTGCTAGTCTGGTCTGGTTTGTACGGGGCGCGCGGCTTCCCCCGACTGTGTGTTACCGCGACTCTGACGTATTCGAGTACTTAAACTTGAAACGAAATAGCAATTCTCCGTAGAGTGTCCGTAACACTCATGGATAACACAGTAGATAAGATTTTGTGACGCACCGCGGGGAACAGCAGTGTTCCCAGAACCAGTATTTCCCTGTCTTGCGGGATTACAGTTAGCAGTCGTCGTCGTCGGTACTCGTGCGCGATCATGTGTACCAGTAGAGGTTCTGATTCTGTCTGAGTTCCTTTAACCCCTTGAGACCCAGACCGTAATATCCATTGTTATTTGGTTACCATTAGAAGATTTGTAGTGAATATTAGCAATATTTAATAGATATGACCTGTTTAGTATCCTTATCCACTACCTAATTTGGTATATTCAGTTAGTTTTCGTTATTTTATGGCTAACAACAGAAGATTTTATATAGCAATGGAAATATCTGGGCGTGAAGGGGTTAAGCAGGTAATGGCCCTGAGGCGGCTTCAAGTTTCCTTTGGCGACGAGATTCTTTATTTTTCATATAACGCCGATTTGCAGTGTGTCCATTTCGTTGACAATAATGGCATGGCATGATAGGTCTTTGATGATACCTAGGGATGGCCGCAACTGCTGTATATGATACATCTATATCCCTACCGGCTACATCAGGCTGAATAGTGGCTACAGATGACACAGTTGTTCGTACGTCACCATCTTTCTCTTCTATCTTGGTTTTTAATTTCAATACAACATCATGCAGTACTTCTTGGGGACTATAATTAAGAGACAGAAAGTTTTTTCGGAAGGTACCTGTTAGCAATGTATGCAAACAAAATCATGGAATTTGCGATTGTTTCTAAGTGAAATGTTATCTCCCTGGTTCCAGCCATTCTCCTGTAAATACTGGATGAAATCTACAGAAATTCGGTTTGCTTCCACCTGTGCATCTAACAAATTAGTGGTAGCAGCATCGCTTAGCAAAGTCTCAACAGCTAAATTCACTCCTTTCACTAAACCATGCTTGGCGTTACTCCCAAAGGATTCTAGAAAATTAGAACGAAAGGTTTGGTAATCTTTGTTCGCTTGGGTTTCAGTAAAAGCACTAGCTTGCATGAGGTGTGCAGCTCGTGAGCCTGGTTGTAGACGTGAGCGAACAAAGGTAATTTTGTCAGTCTCATCAGTAATAAATGAATTAGCCATTACATCCTCGCACATGGCAATATACTCCCGGGTTGTGTAATCTACACCAACTCCCGAAAAAGGCCTAACAGCCGCGCTGGTAGGTAATAACTTAATCGATCCAGCTGCCTGTTGTTGAGGATTCGAGGGATTGAACTACTAATACCTGCTCCGGCCGGAGGAGACATGCTTGTTAGTGGGGGCTGAGGTAAGGAAGGGTTAAAAGAAGCAGATGGAAGTCTGAATTGTTGCGAACCGCTACGCAGAACACGAGGGCTATCACTACTTTCTTCAAAATCAGATTCAACATCTTTCTGTGTCTCAGTGCTATCGTCAGTAAATGTGGGTTTATTTTCACCACAAAGTTTAGCAAATTCCTCATTTAACCCGTAGAGCGCGGCTATGCCCATTTGGTCTCTCACTAAGAAAACGCGAGTATGCCCAATTGGGCGGCCGCCAAATTCAAAAGGGTGGACTAATTTTTCGGCTGGTGAAATCTGGCAACTCTACTTTACCTGAGAATGACCCAGGGGTCACACATAGGCTCAGTGACCCAGTGACCAGCATGGAAGGTGAAGGTGCTGACAGGTCTCTCCCTATCGCGGGCAAAGAGATTAGAGAGGAAGAGCCTTGCGGCCTGTTTTCTGTGAACGAGCTGTACCATGGATTCCATAAACCTCAACTCTCTTCATCTTGCAAGTACAATCATAGAATAACCACAAGACTTTAGCCAAAAAAAATATTTTTAGCGGTTGCACAAATATATGGCGAATACATTGATACACATTCAAGTTAGTTTAGCGACTATAAGAATTCTGGCAAAAGTCCCGCGTACACAGAGATATTGTCACACAGGTATCCGCAGTTTACGGGTTAAAAGCTCAAGACTAGATCTCCGATCCATAAGCTATAAGAAATATTAATAATATATTGCGTAATAAAATTATAATAATAATTAATGCATATATAATAATTATTATTGTTACCGCAATTATTTAATGCGAGTACTTTTTTTTCATGTGCTTGTAAAGCCTTATGCTGTTATTGAACGTATATGCCATCACAAAGAAGAAAAGTTCATTTCACAGAGATAAGAGATATATAGATAGATACTTTAGTACACTAAAAATTACTAAAAATGAGGTATTAGCAATATTAATATTTGATGAGAAAATATTAAACCAATTAGAACTGTCTCATGAACTTCTTCTTTTTCAGATGGATATTTAATCAATAAAATGTAAAATGATAGAATCACTAGCAATTTTATGTGCAACAAGTGATGTAATTAATTCAATTCAATGGAGTGTAAGCTCAAATACATGTCAATCTCACCTACGTATATCAAGTTTGGTGCAAATATAATCTTCCTAGAAACAAAGCCAGCATCCAGGGGTGGGGGTGGTTGGGCGTCTAGGAGGTCAACCAAACCAGGGTGTGGCGCTGATTCCTTTCCCGACCGCGTGTCATCAAGTGTAGAAGGCATCGGGCGCTGGGCGGCGACGACCAGGCCTACGTCTTTCCTTCACAATGTTCCACTTCGGAGCTGTTGTAGTATTGCTTCGTGATCGCCAGGATCACGATGTAGTGTCCGAAGGGGTTTAAAGCACCTTCTATCTCAGAAAACAGAAATTTTATATACATATGGTAATTGCTAATATCAGTCTTTTAATTAGTGTCGTGGAAAGTTTCGATTATTATTATTTTTATTATTTTTTTTTTTTTACATTACAAAGGACTGACCAGGGGCACAACAAAACATTAAAGTTAACATGGAGTTAACACCAAGCCCGCTTAGTTGCCAGTCCCAATAAAGAAGACAGTAAGAGAATAAAAAATAGGGGGTGGGCCAATCTAGTTCGGGAGGTGCCTTGTCACTCTTCTCTTGAAAATATTTAAGTCGTAGAAAAGTGGAAAATAGAAACAGGAAGAGAATTCCAGAGTTTACTAGTGAAAGGGATGAAAGAGTAAAGATACTGAATAACTCTTGCATTAGGAAGATGGACAGAATAGGGATGAGAATGAGTAAAGTCTTGTGCAGCGAAGCCGCGGGAGGGGAGGAGGCATGCAGTTAGCAAGTTCAGAAGAGCAGTGAGCATGAAAATAGCGGTAGTAGATAGCAAGAGAAGCAATATTGCGGCGATGATTTAAAGATTGAAGACAGTCAGTCAGAGGAGGAGAGTTGATGAGACGAAAAGCTTTAGACTTAACCCTGTTTAGGAAAGCTGTATGAGTGGATACAAACATGCGAGATATACTCCATACATGGGCGAATAATGCCCCTGTAGAGAGCAAGCAACTGGGAGGGAGAAAAAAATGGACGCAGACGCCACAGGACACTTAACTTCTTAAAAGCTGCTTTAGCAAGAGATGAGATGTGAGATTTCCAGTTCAGATTTCTAGTAACGGATAGTGCAAGAATGTTCATTGTAGAAGAAGGATATAGTTGAGTGTCATTGAAGAAGAGGGGATAGTTATCTGGTAGGTTTTGTCGAGTAGATAGGTGAAGAAATTGGGTTTTTCAGGTATTGAACAAAACAAGGTTTGCTTTGCCCCAATCAGAAATTATAGAAAAATCAGAAGTTAGGCGGTCAGTGGCATCTCTCCGTGAATCACTTAGTTCCTGTTGAGTTGGACGTCTAATAAACGACGTTGAAAAATGCAGGGTAGAATCATCAGCGTAGGAGCGGATAGGGCTTTGAGTTAAACTTAGAAGATAATTAATAAATAATAGAAAGAGAGCGGCTGATATGACAGAGCCCTGGGGAACACCACTATTGATAGATTCAGGAGAAGAACAATGTCCGTCTACAGTAGCTGCAATAGAACGGTTTGAAAGGAAACTTAAGATGAAGGTACAGAGAGAAGGATAGAAACATAATGAGGATAGTTTGGAATCTAAGATTTGTGCCAGACTCTATCAAAAGCTTTTGATATGTCAAGGGCAAGAGCAAAAAGTTTCACCGAAACCCCTAAAGGAGGATGACCAAGATTCAGTTAGGCAAGCTAGAAGATCGCCAGTAGATCGCCCTTTACGGAAACCGTACTGACGATCAGATATAAGATTGTGAGCAGATATAGGCTTAAAAATCTTCTTATTAAGTATAGATTCAAAAACTTTAGAATGGCAGGAATTCAAAGCTATAGGACGGTAGTTTGAAGAATTGGAACGGTCACCATTCGTGGGAACAGGGTGGATGTGAGCAAACTTCCAGCAAGAAGGATAGGTGGAAGTAGATAAATCAAGAAGGAAAAGTTTGACCAGGCAGGGTTCAAGTACAGAAGCACAGTTTTTGAGAACAATAGGAGGGACTCCGTCAGGACCTTAAGCGTTCCGAGGATCTAGGCCAGAAAGGGCAAAGAAAACATCATTACGAAGGATCTTAATAGCAGGCATAATATAGTTAGACGGTGGAGAAGAAGGAGCTAGCTAGGAACAAGCCCTTCCTCAACCAAAGGTGAATTTTCAGCAAATGCTTGAGCGAAGAGTTCAGCTTTATAAATGATGAGACAGCTGTGGAGCCATTTGGGTGAAGCATAGAAGGTAAAGATGAAGAAGAAAAATTGTTAGAGATGTTATTAGGTAGATGCCAGAAGTCACGAGAGGAATTCGATTCAGAGAGATTTTGACATTTTCTATGAATTAAGGAGTTTTTGGAAAATTGAAGTAAAGATTTTATATGATTACGGGCAGAAATATAAAGGGCATGAGTTTCAGGAGATGGATGGTTACGGTACTGTCTGTGAGCCGCCTCTCTATCTTGGACAACATGATAACAAGCAGATTTAAACCAAGTGTGGAGCTCACGAGCTTTTTCCATGACAAATGTGGGCGGTTACTATCCCCCTTGATCAAAGGAACGGGGTGTGTGTGTTGTGGTAGATTCCAGGATTGCCCAAAGATCGGTCATTACGAGCTGGATTATATGTGAATGAGATGTGGATAGCAGTGTAGCGAGGCGATGGTTGAGGGGTGAAGGAAGGGTCGCGGTTTTAGGGTACCGCGCGGTCACAGTTTACAAACAAATGTGAACTTTTCTTCGCCGTCACTCCGAAAGTACCATCACGCTTCTCAGTTTCTTACACAACTTTGCTCAATGTCTCGTTCCACGATTTATCGTCCTGTACCAAAATTTATGTTCCGTGCACTGATCAACCTTGGTTTAAAATCACTGGATTGTTTGTATTCCACCGTAACTTTCAAATATGTTAGCCCCATACATACCACACTACGTACGAGATAACATATACTTACGTTCGGATAAGCGTGGAAGGCGTGAACACAGCCGAGCGGCGGGGCTTAGGGAAACACAAGGTAGTTTTATAATTATTATTTGATCTAATTGAACAGAGTGAAACGTCCGTATACAGCATGTTGTAATTAAAGTCCTCATGTTAAATCACAGTGCACCATAAATGTATTCACCACAAAGAATGTCCACGGACGCACACAACCACACACAACAATGACTGTATTTACCTTTCTGGCGTTTTGGCGTCAGCTCCTCCACAGGCAGGGCGAGGCAGGGCGTGGCCAGAGGGTGCCCACCCAAAGCCGTCTGTATGTAAAAGCCTGCGCCTGAGATTGATGACGTCACGGACGGAGTCTGTACGAGGCCACCGAGATGACAAGTTTACCTACCTAATATATGTTTATCAGTATAAAAGATATACTGTTATCTTCGGAAATGTTTGTTATTTAATATTATCAAATAAAAACCCGTAAAACACACTAAAGAAATGCCATTATGAGACTCTCAAGAAATATGCATGAACTTACTGTTCGCCATTTAGGTATTTTGCTCGAAAACATTTCACATGGAGAATATCAATAAAAGCGGAACTTAGTTAGCTTTCCATTGCTATATTTTGTTTTCTGATAAATGAATCAGCAGCATGCATAAATTAGCGTTAACTAAATACATAACATCATGAAATCGGGTAATTTCCTACCTAATATATGTTTATCAGTATAAAAGATATACTGTTATCTCCGGAAATGTTTGTTCTATAATATTATCATATAAAAACCCGTAAAACACACTAAAGAAAAGCCATTATGAGACTCTCAAGAAATATGCATGAACTTAAACTCTTCGCCATTTAATATTTTGCTCTAAAACATTTTACATGGAGACTATCAATAGAAGCGGAATGTAATTAGCTTTCCATTGCTATATTTTGTTTTCTGATAAATGAATTATAACCATACATAAATTAGGGTTAACTAAATAAATAACATCATCAATCGGGAAAAATTACCCGATTTCATGATCTTTTTAGTTAGTTAACGCTAATTTATGTATGGTTCTAATTCATTTATCAGAAAACGAAATATAGCGATGGAAAGCTAATTAAATTCCACTTCTATTGATATTCTCCATGTAAAATGTTTTCGAGCAAAATATTAAATGGCGAAGAGTTTAAGTTCATGCATATTTCTTGAGAGTCTCATAATGGCATTTCTTTAGTGTGTTTTACGTTTTTTTTTTTAATAATATTATAGAACAAACATTTCCGAAGATAACAGTATATCTTTTATACTGATAAACATATATTAGATAGGAAACTACCCGATTTCATGATGTTATGTATTTAGTTAACGCTAATTTATGCATGCTGCTAATTCATTTATCAGTAAACGAAATATATCAATGGAAAGCGAATTAAATTCCGCTTCTATTGATATTCTCCATGTAAAATGTTTTTGGACAAAATATTAAATGGCGAAGAGTTAACAGTGGGTGCAAGGTGGGTGCAATGAGAGCCGTACCGCCCATACATCCTCACTCGCTGAAAGCTGGGCGCCTACTGAACGGTGAGTACTGACTTGTGGAGCCGACTCTGATCATCTGATGATGACGTCACCGTCCATCTCGCCTCCCAGACGCAGGCTTTTACATAGAGACGGCTTTGGCCCACCCGGGCATCAAGGTGTGGGTGGCCCTCTCCCGAGGTGCTGTCCTCTGGTGGCATGTGGTAGATGACGTAACATGGGCGTGAGACGTCATATAAATATCTTAAATCTTAAAACATGGAAATGATTAGCAGAAAATAGTGCACGCATGAGATATACATATAGGGCTAAGTATATGTGCCTATAATAAGAGGAGGCGGTAGCAGCGTGGTTAGCGTCACCGGGTGGCGTTCTCGAAGACCCGAGTTCGATCCCGAGTGAGACCCATAAATCCAATTAAAATATTTCTGCACCGTCGAGTGGCCTAAGAACACCCACATGCCCTGCCCATTAACTCTACCTTCGATTGCGAGTACATCGGGGGACACCGGGGGGCGGCATGAGCCTCTAATCACAGGCGTCACTATAAAAATGCTGCCTGTGCCACCACGGGCGAGGGCCAAACATCACAGCCCTCAAGTGAGCATCCAGGGCCTACCATCCCACCCCTGTACAGGCGCTATAGGCCAAGATGTAAAGAAATAAAAAATAAAAAATAATAATAATGCCAACACAAGCTCGCTCCTGGAAGGTGTACCTGTTGATCGCGTGTCCGGCTCGCGTGGACAAGACCATTGGTGAATGACACAGCTACGCACACACCACACCACCTGTGTGGTCAAGTGGGTTGGAGCGTATGTCAGGTCATTACTTACTCGCGCTTTCGATCCCCGCCCGCTCCTGATACTTTTTCAATGACAAATGTGGGCGGTTACTGTTCCCCTTGATCAAAGGAACGGGGCGTATGTGTTGTGGTAGATCCCAGGATTGCCCAAAGATCGGTCATTACGAGCTCGAAGCTCTTTACGGTATAGGCATAAATGGCGATTGTGACTTATATACATACGCACACACACACACACACACACACCGCCTGAACTGGTGGGTTAAAACATCAATCGCCATTCTATATGGTCCTGCGTTCCATACCCGGCCGCATATTCCCCAACTCTATGTGAGTATGTGATTTCCGAGTGAAGACGCTTGGCTGTAGATCCGAAACTAGCATTAGGATTTTCTCGAAGTGATTCCCGCACAAAGTTACTGTTATAATTTCAAGTAACCTTACCTACCCTAGCCATAACCTAAGGTAATCTAACCTGACATGTTCAAGAGTAAACGCGACATACTGTTCCAGAAAACGGGAACATGCTACCAGGCCCCGCTCGTTCCCAGGGATGTTTTCACTGAGAAATTCAGGCGGTTACTGTCCCCCTTGAGCAAGGGGATGGGGTGTGATATGTGTGGGGTACAAGCATTACCTATAAAGATAGATAATAATGAGCTCCAAGCTCGAACCGAGAGGGTGAAGCGTGGTCGCGAGCCAGCTCACGTGGGCAAGACCATGGTGAGTAGTGAGTACACACACACACGCGTCAGTGGCGTCTCTTACATGACTCTTAAAAGTCACGTAACTTCTCAGTAATTGACTCAGAATAGCATTAATGGCCACAGACACAAACATTCACATTATGAAGTTGAAATAATATGGGTTATGTTATTTGTAGATGTAATTAGCTTGGTTATTTCACCTGTTGTAAACACCAAAACCTACGATGTATACCTGTCAGTGCCAACATTTTTTATTCATCCTCAAAATCTGGGTCAAACCGGTAACTAAGCTATTTTCGACGCCAATTTGCAAAGAAAATTTGACATTGATAGAAATGATAATGTAAACTAATAATAAAGACCTGTTCATCTGAATATATTTCGTGCTTACATGTGTATAATAAAACAGTCTTTCCTATTATAAAATATAACCTTCAGTACCTAAATGTGTTTTTTCTTCTGCAGGAAAATATGAACAGTATGCCTTCAATGTTAAAAAATTTCAAGTCAACTAGACGCACCTAAAAATCAGTGTCACGTTCTATTGGTTTGCAATCATAGCAGAATATACAATTACCGTAGATAACAGTATAGTCGCCAGCTGCAATAATGTCGCCAGCCGCCAAATATTACGAATTATAGTATCACTACTGATTTTTATGTGTCACTTAAGATGATACACAGTAGTTTATATCATGACAGGAGAATCTACCCTGTTTCAGCGTTGTTTTATGCTTTGTATCTAGAAGTATATACGATTTCAAATTTTACTACTCTTTTTTTCGCGCGACAACGACGGTGGGAGGACACTCAGAACATAAACACTAGATGGCGACCTTATTGTTGGTCGCCACTCTGGTGATATTCTTGTAATTTGTTCATTTATAGCCATAATATGTCACATATGGAGACACAAAATTACACAGACATAGTCCCTTTTAACTTTCCTGAAATCATGGGTGCAAAACTTTCCAGCTCATCATATGTATACTGAGATAAGACTGTTTTATGAAACAGTCTTTTTCACAACTGTACTTCATTTGTGAATAAAAGTATTGAATCTGAATCTCTCTCTCTCTCTCTCTCTCTCTCTCTCTCTCTCTCTCTCTCTCTCTCTCTCTTCTCTCTCTCTCTCTCTCTCTCTCTCTCTCTCTCTCTCTCTCTCTCTCCTCTCTCTCTCTCTCTCTCTCTCTCTCTCTCTCTCTCTCTCTCTCTCTCTCTCTCTCTCTCTCTCTCTCTCTCTCTCTCTCTCTCTCTCTCTCTCCTCTCTCTCTCTCCTCCTCTCCTCTCTCTCTCTCTCTCCTCTCTCTCTCTCTCTCTCTCCTCTCTCTCTCCTCTCGTTGGCTCTCTGTATGTGTGTGTGTGTGTGTGTGTGTGTGTGATAACTACTAATGCTTCATTCATTGCATCACCTTTGATAGAACTTTGTGACATACTATACATACACATAACAAATCATGCCAAACCCTCAGTTCCATCCAAGTCATTAGTACCACCTGTGTATGAACAGCACCAGCACATCAAGAATACTATCTACACTTACTGTACACCTCCACTTTTTTAATAATACCAATATCACTCAACGCAAACTACAATCAATCACCACACATTATTCTCTACTCCAAGTTTTCTTTATTGACCAAAGTCTAAGGAGGTTGTTAATCCATTAACCCCTTCACGCCCAGATCTTTCCTTTGCTATAAAAGATCGTATGTTGTCGAGTCATAAAATTTCAAAAAGTAACTAAATAAACCAAATTAGGACAAGGATACTAAACAGGTAATATCTATAAAAACATTGCTTATATTCATTAAAATTCATCTAATCGTCGTCAAATTACAATGGAAATTACGATCTGGGCCTCAAGGGGTTAATGAAACACTTACACCTTAAATATGCCTTCATTATGATGCATATTATGTCCGTACCCATCAATTCAAGCTTATCTGCACAAACATCGGCCCTATATCTTCTTTTTTTAAATCCATATAATAAAACATTATAAAGCTTCATTCTTCATCCTTTCACCTATCGTTTATAACATCATAATTATTATGTATCTTTCTTTCACCCCGTCATTAGGCTGCCGCACCAGGACAGGGGAGGCTGGTCGCTGCATCAACATCAATCAATGCCCCGACCTCCAACAAGTCTTGCGGCATATCCAGAGCAACAGAGCACCTGCAGACTCTATACAGTGGCTTCGAGAGTAAGTATAATGTATAACACTAATCTGTTCGCACTGCTATTACAGTGGTGGATGTGCGTAAAGGATAGTGGCTGTTGGTAATGAAGAGGTTGGATGACGGTGGAAGGGACTTTAGTGCAAAATGATAGTGGTGGATGAGTAAAGCAAACCGACATAGTGTACTGGTGGTGATTGGTAACTCTTTGTATGGTATTTTGCAATTATGTACTTTGCTCACTTATTATGATCATGTCCCTTTATGCTTTTGTAGAACGTGAGGGCACGTTCGCTCACTCAAGGAGGTAGGCTATGAGCCAGGGGGGTAACTTGTATCCCCCCAGGATCCTCCATGGGTGGTCTCATTTTGTTCAGGAGGCACTTCTGGTCACAAAAACAAGATGTTAACATATATCCACAGGGATCGAAAAAAGTTATGGTCAATTTTCCAAGATTGCCGC
This sequence comes from Chionoecetes opilio, assembly GCA_016584305.1. Lineage (NCBI taxonomy): Eukaryota > Metazoa > Arthropoda > Malacostraca > Decapoda > Majidae > Chionoecetes > Chionoecetes opilio. The sequence goes on from JACEEZ010020928.1 coordinate 142,855, forward strand.
CATGCATTCAGGCGTAATCACTAATTCACTCAAATATCTTACAGACGACATATATTTACAAATGTATTAGTCAAAATCACGTTTTTTAGTGACCAGAGTGTTCAATAATTATGTAAACCGTGAAACAATCCTATTTTTGCTATACAGCAATTTTATCTAATCAGAATATTGCTCATGAAATTACTTTTTCTTACTTTTTCACTGGTGAAGTTCCAAGACGGACAACCACAGTTGACAGCTATCCGGTAATCAACCATCCTATTACTGACTACAAGACAGTTCTACAGTGTCTCCTTCACTCTGAATCAGGAAAAAGGGAAGTTGGTCAATAATATGTCATCACTACATTTGACTTGGGTGTTTGTATGAAGGCGTATCCCATTATTTGGAATGATCCAGTTCTTTACAGCAAGCACATTGTCATGAATGATCATTTCACATTGTTTGTGGTTACCTCAAGATGCTTGGCAAGAAGATGAATGGTAGTGGGCTGGATGACATTTTCATAGAAGCTGGTCTGATCACATCTTAGTCTGTGCAAGGAGTGATGAATGGGAAGAACTACAGCAGAAGTATGGTATGCCACAAGACAATGCTTGAGGCGAGGAAGCGTCTCCTCATGACAGAGTTTCTCGTAAACAAAGGAAATTCAAACCTGTTGACTTCACATGCAATAGAAACTCTTATGAGAGAGTAGTTTGAAACCCCGAGTCCAAAAACTGTGGAAGCAGTATGTAATAATGGAAGCATCTTATCACTCATTACTGAATACTTACAGTTTAAGGAAGAGGTCAGAGAAGTTGCCTTGGGGAAATCTGCCACATTTTGGATTTCTTGTACTGATCATGTTTGGTTGATCCTGCATATAGTGAGAGCTGTAAAGCACAATGATTATGCTCTATATTGCCAATCTCTCTTCAAAATGGTTGACCTCATCTTTAATTTCGATGGGCAGAATTATTCTCGCTATTTGACATACTTTTCAGTATTCTTAGCAAACGTGTCAACATCGCATCCTGGCTCTCAAGCACTTCTGGAAAGAGGCGCATTTAGTGTAGCAAGGTCTTTCACTCCCGGAAACCGGCATCCAGTCGACAAGACAATTGAAGAGATCTTCATGCGGTATTCCAAATCTCATGGGGTCCTGGTGTTCAGGAGTACATAAAAACATAAGAAAATAAGGAAGCTACAAGAGGCCGCGAGACCTACACGAGGTAGTTTCTGTGACATCCTTAAGAGATCATAGCTAGTTGGCCTTCACTAGAGTAACCGACCCCTTTCCACTGCCGGCCTGATAGACTGTCAGCAATTCTTTGGCAACAAAACAAGTCATACAACATAAGTCACACCCCAGCACGGCTTATCAAATTCATGTTGCTAGGTTTGCCTTCGCACCGCAACGCAAGTCCAGAACGCCCGGAGTCGAATCAACGGAATTAAAACTATTGGTTCTGCCTCGCACTACGCAGAACGCAACTCCAGAACGCCCGGAGTAGACAGAACGTAAAAAATCCACTTCGTTCCGCCTCGCACCGCAAAACGCAACTCCAGAACGCCCGGATTCGAGAAAACGTAAAAAAACTTGGTTCCGCCTCGCACCGCAGAACGTAACTCCTGAACGCCCGAATTCGAGAACGTAAAAAAACTGGGAATAATCGTTAAGGGGGACTAAAAGAATGGATGATTGAGAGGTAAACAACACAGCAATACTCTCTCATCCTCCCGGCAGTGTCCTTCAGATAGCCGCACCCACCACCCTCTCACACCACAGTCTCCGATAAATACAAACATAAAACAAACATATATACATGGCTAAACGATACTTGTTTCACGTGGTTGCTTGGGGTCTGCGCTCCCTCATACCAATGGCCAGTCCAGGGTTCATTTTCTGAGTCACATTGATAGTATTTTTCTCTCAGTTTTAGAGTCCTAGAATGCTTTTCCAACAGGTTGAAGTCCTGTCTGCCCTAAGCAACCATATCACAATCTTAAGAGGCTGATGACTGTGGTATACACAATAACGGCAAAATGTCAATGCTTGTGTGGCAGTGTAGGATGAACACAGTCTGAATGTGGTTGTGGTTATGGTGCCCGATGCCTTGAGCAGGTGACTGGTGATTCACTGACAAGGCTGACTGACTGACTGACTGACTGACTATGTTTCTGCAGTGGTTGAGTCAGCACTGAGGGGTTGTGGGGTTTAAGGGGGCACAGCAAGCCTCAAGAGCTGCACTAGACACAGCACGACACCTTGACGGCTGCAGGAACTTGTATTAAGAGGAACTTGGACTGTCCCACTCGATGAGGTACTGAACTTTGTCTTCGAAACTCACCATGCGCGCAATCACGTGGAATTTCTCCCCGTTTGCTATGCGGTTGGCGACTCCGAAGTACGTTGTTGACGTTTAGTAGTAGTTGTTGAGTAAGTTTAACTGGACTTGTCAGTGACTATAAGGTATACCAGCGATGGGTGAAAACCACACATGAGCAAACCAAGCTTGTTGAAGTCATGTTATCTTTTGCAGATATGCTCTCTGAGTCTCGACAATGCAGGAAACACAAAGATTTACGCCAAACGTTGGCAAGGTAAAGCCCATCAAAGTAATGCAGAACAATCTTGGGTTCCAGAGGGTACTTGCGAAACTTGGAGAAGAATGGTGCGTCCCAGAAGAAGTCATTTCTGCTCTGAAAGCATTCACATGTACAATATACGGAAGGAATCGTGTCACAAGTGTAGATGAGCTAAGATGTCTCCTTATGAAAGAAAAATGTGCAAATAAATCTGGGCAAAAAATATATCGATCTCTGCAGTTTTCCACCATGCAGGATGGCGCTCATACAACATGTAGTGCATGGGCCAGCTATGCCCCTCGTGCACCCCCCCCCCCCCCCACTTAAACCAAACCAACTTTTTTTGAAGCCCATATATATACTACAAATTATTTTAAATGTTACCAAAAAAAAACCTCAATTCAACCTACTTTTTTCAGCCGCTTGAAGTAGGGAACCTCTAAATGACGCTGACCGCGTTCGACATCGATCCGTGTTTGAGTGCTGATAAATAATCATTGATCAAACTACTAATATATCTCCTATTTCGACAGCTGATGCACCAAATGCTTATCCTTTCAGCTGTTTTCCCATACCTGTCGTGTAGTAGGTGTGATGTAAACCAGTACCCATTGCGGTTACCGACTTCCGAACAGAAAACTCAAATTGTTTACTATTTTCACTTTGTACATGTCATATTTCTGTCATTTATCTGCCAATATTCTAGTATTATCGTGGTTCCTGATTACACTGTGTTCCAGCTTTCATTTTGTACCTAATTCGTCACTTTCACTCCAATAGGAGTCAACTTACGACCATTTTAATTTAATTTTACCAAATCATTATCGATTATGAATGTGTTGATTTGGCAAGTATCTCTTCTCTGGATTCATAATGTTTACGTATTGAACTACTTGTATTTGAATGGTTGTTTTTAATCATTTTGTTTCTATTCGTCCCTGGAACACGGGATTAATATGAAAGAAATTAAACAACTTGTGTCATTCATAATTTATTGTTTTTCTCTTCATCTGTTTGCTTCATTAGATATAATTTGCACTTCGTTAAGCATATTTTGAACTTACAAAAAACACAGTACATTTGACTTTGTATTGATACTTTACCATGTTTACTGATCGTTAACTGACATCAGAAATTCATAAGAATTAATGCTGACATAAGCCTTCAAATTCATTATTCAACATTTTAGGAATTAAACGTTTAGGGTCCTTATTCTTGGTCACTGTCTGTTTCGTCGCCATCCAGGACAATCTCAATCATCGGCACGTCATCATCGTCAGTCTGAATCGTCATCGCTTGCTTCATGAGTTTGGGCAACAGCTGTGATGGATCATGCTTCCTTCAAACCAGAGAGGTTCGAGGCCGTCATCCGTATGTGTCCAGCCGTGGCCTGCATCTGCAGGAGGGACATCAGGCTCTGGTATATGGTCTCGCTTCCAGATTCCCACCTGGTAATTGACACGGTGAATGTGTTGTACACGAGATCTTCCACTGGGAGGTAGAGTGGTCATGTCAACGTTCTGAGAAGGACTTAGCACTTCGTCTCTGGCGCACAGTTCATTGATTTTGATATGCCTTAAGTCATCCACGTTGTGCACCTTTGGCCTGCCATAGATGACACACGTGAAAGACTCGAGACCTGTGACAAGTTGTGAGTCTACGTCCAAATTTTCCCCAAGCTTTGCAAGCACTGGAATATACTTTGGCATTTGCAGAAAGATTTTCATGGGCCTTTCCAATGCCTTTAAATGCACTTTATGTGTCACTGCCACAAAAGGCATATACACCCAGGAATGCTGTACAATAGTCCTGTGAGTAGTTTTGCTCAAGCTCCGTGATGTTACCCAATCTTTTCTTATTGCCGGTTCCGGTGTCGAACAGGATGGTGATCCTCGGCATTTTCAGGGCGTAGTGTAGAAGGAGAAAGAAGACTACTGTGTCCGGGCTTTTCACTCGAACATAGTCATAGTCCTTGCTCTGAGCATATTCGCAGTACAGTATAAATCTTGAGTCAGTTTCTTCTTGTGTCGATACCAGCGTATCCAGTACTTCAGACGAAGTTGTTTTCCCGTCTTCAGACGTCAAACTATGTGGTACACCGTCACATACAAGAATCATATTCCGTCCTTGTACCCTTGGGGCATACTCATCCGTTGTCCACATCCTGAGCAGCAGCTGGATGAACTGAGTTTTGTTTTCGTCATTAGAAAGGAAGTTCTTCCAGTCTGGTGGCTTCTTTGTTGCTTCGCCTTTGACGATCAGTTTCTCGCCAACTCTTCTTCTCTTCCTTTCCATAGCCTTCACAGAATTTGGGAGATACCTATCAGTGCTGAATATCATATCACAAGTTTTTGACATGATCTCTAATGAAGCAAACAGATGAAGATAAAAACAAATTATGAATGACACAAGTAGTTTCCTTTCCTTCATATTAATTCCGTGTTCCTAGGAGGAATAGAAACAAAATTATTAAAAACAACCATTCAAATACAAGTAATTCAATACGTAAACATTACGAATCCAGAGAAGAAATACTTGCCAAATCAACACATTCATAATTGATAATGATTTGGTAACATTAAAATGGTCGTAAGTTGACTCCTATTGGAGAGAAAGTGACGAATGAGGTACAAAATGAAAGCTGGAACACAGTGTAATCAGGAACCACGATAATACTAGAATATTGGCAGATAAATGACAGAAATATGACATGTACAAAGTGAAAATAGTAAACAATTTGAGTTTTCTGTTCGGAAGTCGGTAACCGCAATGGGTACTGGTTTACATCACACCTACTACACGACAGGTATGGGGAAACAGCTGAAAGGATAAGCATTTGGTGTATCAGCTGTCGAAATAGGAGATATATTAGTAGTTTTATCAATGATTATATATCAGCACTCAAACACGGATCGATGTCGAACGCGGTCAGCGTCATGTAGGGGTACCCTACTTCAAGCGGCTGAAAAAGTAGGTTGAATTGAGTTTTTTTCTTAGTAACATTTAAAATAATTTTTAGTATCTATAAAAAAAAAAGTTTGTTTGGTTTAAGTGTGGGGGGGTGCACGAGGGGCATAGCTGGCCCATGCACTAACGTTCGCAGAGCAAACTATCAGATGGCAATATGGAGACGTGCAAATGAACCTATCATTGAAGTACCCAGTGCTACGGATGGTCATGGTTGGGCAAATATAGATGGTGAAATGGTGCCTCTGTGGTATAAGGAAACTACTTACCACCAAACCTTGTGGATGATTGCAGGATTCTTGTTGACAAGGATGTAGAGGACAATGACAGTGGAAGTGAAGACGACAATGATGAAGATTTGTGCGAGCTGACTGACAGTGACATAGAGGATGACTACTGATTCCATAGACTTTTCCCAGACATTTTGTGCTCATACACATTAGTAAAGTCTTGAAACATACATGAAATAAAAGGTCTGACTGTGTAAGAAAACTGTACTGGCTCAAATTAATCATTAAACTTAACAACGCATTTAAATATCCCAGAAAAAGTAATTTTATGTGCAATATTCTGATTATATATAATTGCTGTATGGTAAAACTACATAGGACTGTTTCACGGTTTACATAATTATTGAACACTCTGGTCACAAAAAAAACGTAATTTTGGTCAATAAATTAGTTAATATATGTCGTCTGTAAGATATTTGAGTGAATTAGTGATTACGCCTGAATTCATGGCGGCAATCTTGGAAAATTGACCATAAGTTTTTCGACCCTATGGATATCTGTTAATATCTTGTTTTTGTGATCAGAAGTGTCTCCTGACCAAAATAAGACCACCCACGGAGGATCTTGGGGGGGGGGGGTACAAGCTCTTCCCTACACTGACTCATGGCCTAAGGGGAGGAATGTACTGGTGGTGAGTGGTAACTGGTATTCTTGGTATGGTATCTGACAACCCTGACCTCGGCTGCCGACAAGTTTGTGTCGGCTGGTAGGTCAGCCCGTCACGCTCTTTCCCTGTCTCACTTTCACGATATATTTCGCTGAAAGACATTACACGTACGTTCAACATTGCGTCCCTCTTGCGATACAAGTGAATTTTTTATTATAGTCAATTTCACTTGTAATTTTAAATTGTATTCACCAGTGTAAAGGATGATCAATGGGGTGTGTTGTGATGCATACATTTGCAGTGTAAGCATTATACTGCATTATGTGCACGTGGTATGGGAGCTCGCACAGACGCGATTTGTTACGTCTGGCTCTAACGAATTTCCAGGGGTGATTGAAGCAGGGTGAGAGGAATACGTGAAGAAAGATGAGTAAAGGACCAGCCAAAAATGTAACTAAGCGGAAAGTCGGCGGGAGTAAAGTAAAATAAACAACACTAGTAAGGGGAAAATATATGAGTCACTCAAGCAACAGATGTATGAAAAGCGGGCGCATAACATAATAATAACATCAATAAGTAGATATTCTACCCACCCACACAAGTAAACAAGCAGGCAGAAAATATTATTCACAATATATTATTCACAAAGATAATTGACAGACAACGAAAATGAGCCAATTACTAGCACATAGCACCTCATGCGTGTAAAAGAAGCTACAAACGGGCAAAGGCAATATCAATACACAAGACAAGAAGTGGAGGAGAATGCAGAAATCTAATCATAAAAAAGTGAAGTAGAAAGAGCAACGTGCTAGCACAAAGTTAAGTGGTTGAAATAAACCAAACATTCAAAAGATGCAGAAAAAGGCGGCGTCAGTAATGCATATACCATAAGTAATATCACGTAAGGGAAATAATGATTTAAGGCATAGAAAAATAAATAAATCAGGTGGCGGGTCCAACAGCAAAAGCGTCCACGGGTCCTGTTGGCTCTAGTCTACAGCATCATGGGCCGGCCATACACAACAGCGGTCTCATATATGAGACCGCTGTATATAGGCGCCGCTGGCAGGGGTGGGCGGTGCTAAAAACAAGGCGACAGCGAAGGAGGGGGGTGAGGGGACGAGGGGATTATCTCCTGGCCCCACCACATGGCACGGCGAGGGTGGGTGAGGCTGCAACATGCAACAAGCGGGACAAGGGAGGCGGTGGGGATAATCCCATGGGCCACCGACGAGACGCAGCATGGCGGCTTCGAGGGTGGGTGAGGTCCAGCGGGGCGAGGGAGGCGGGGGGAAGAGTGAGGTGGGGGAATGACCGGAACGTCAATTGTAGTGGCGGAACTGCGGGGGGGCCTGGGGGGGCACGTGTTCCCCCATTTTAGGGTGGTGCCCTCCCGGGTGCACCCCCATTTTTAGTTATTTGAATAACTAGATAAATTTGTAACGTACTGAGAAAAAATAACCTATAGTTTTAGTCTAAAATTTGTACTCATAATGGATTTATAATAACATGATGATGCAACAAATATATATATATATATATTATATATATATATATATATTATATATATATATATTATATATATATATATATATATATATATATATATATTATAAATATATATATATATATTATAAATATATATATATATATTATAAATATATATATATATATTATAAATATATATATATATATTATAAATATATATATATATATTATAAATATATATATATATATATTATAATATATATATATATATATATATATATATATATATATATATATATATATATATATATATATATATATATATATATATATCAGAGATGGGTACCGCAAACGAAAATCCACTTCGCAAACGAAAATCCGCAAACCCTAATCCTTACGTTCCGCAACCGCAAGTCCGCAAATTTCTTGAACTTCATACTTCCGCAACCGCAAGTCAGCAAACCGCAAACCAATTAGGTGAAATTTCTCTGCATAAATTGCAAAATAGAGGTAAAGCACTTTGTGGTAGTAGATAGATAGATATTATAGTTTTAAGGCGCCGCAACTGCTGGGTTATTGACGCCTGCTTACAGAAGATACTGATAAGAAAGATTAAAAAAAAAAAAATTTAAGAGAAAATAAAATATTTAAATAACAAAATACAGAAAAAACAATGTAAAAAAAAACAATAAAAAGTAAATTTTAAAAAAACATCATAACTTGTTGAAAAGGGCCAACCCCTTTCCCAATAAAGGTTGGATTTCGGCCCCGGAGAGAAAACCTCTCTCCCAATCCCAGGGAGGAGGTAGGCCCCGCCCGACCCGCGACACCGGGAAAAAAATTGCTCACATAGGCCCCCAAAGACTGGGGACACTCGACCAGCAAGTGCCGCACATTTTAAGGGGCCCAAACAATCATCACAGTAAGGAGGGGGCCCCCCCATGAGGAACCCATGTTATTAGAGGGTGACCAATACGCAATCATCCAAGGCAGTCTCCCATCCGGGAAGACCGCAGTAGCCCCAGTCCTCGATATTTTGGCGTATGGTGGTAGTTTTTTTTGCCCTATAGTGATCCAACTTTTCCCGCCATGGTGTGAACTGATCTATGGATTCCCGAGCGTAGGCCGTACCCGGGCACCTGAAAAATGTGATAGAGCTGGTCTCTGCTGGCTTTCCCAAAGGCATCACTTCCTCTTTCCCGGCAACACCTACAGTCCGGCCCCAAAAAAAAGTGACCGTTGGGCCTCGCCTTGAGCAGATAAAGCATTCCAGGAGGGGCATTGACCAGCGGTGGGGAGGTTAAAATTACATAGTGACTGAAGGCACTAAAAGAACCAAAAAATTGAAAAAAGAGACACCGGGGGGTAAGAATACCATGAGAGCATATAAAATAGCACTTTTTCACCGAAAAAACGAGAAACTTTGGGGAAGCTACCCCTTTTTGTTAAAGAGGGAAATACGACACCGTACCCAAACTCCTTCGTCTGTTTTGGGAACCATCAGAAAAGAAGGGACAGAACCTGATGTGTGAATATATCAAAAAAAACTGGGACGCTCACCCTGAGGGGGTTAAGACCCTTTGAGAGCGGAAGGCTTTGCGAAGGACATTCGGGGAGAAGCCATGGCCGACTCTCTAGGTCTGTGCGGGCGACCCCGTAAGGCGGGGAAGGATAGACTCCATAATAGCTTCAAATCGGAAAAAAAAGGGGTTTTGGAAAGCTTCTTCGTCACGGAAAATTTTGCAAAACCTAAATCACAAGACCAGCACGGAAAGCTTTTGAGTCGGGGAGGCGTTGGAGGCGATACCAACCCTTTAACATGAGGGAGGCTTTGAAGTTTAAGGGGAGGACACCACATCCCCCAAAGATTGGGAGGGAGATGCCCCAAAACCCCCCGGGTTGCCCGGACACCAGCAGGTGTACCGAACCCCAACCCCGCAGCGAGTGGGTGTGGCAGAGGAGTACACTTCACATCCATATTCAAGCTTCGAAAGGGATAAGTGAGCGATGTAGATTAGGAGTGTAGCGCGATCGCTCCCCGTGGTGTGCGAGGGATTTCAGTAGCCCATGGTTCAAAGACAGCGTTTTGAGAGTACGAAGGTGGGGTTCCCCAAGTCAGTCTATTGTCAAAAATGATCCAAAAAAACCGGTCTTTTCCCTACTGGTATCTCTTATCGTAAAGATACAGGTCGGGGTCGGGATGAACCCAGGTTCTGCAAAAAGAATGTACAGTCTTCGCTGGAAAAAAAACCTGAAGCCACATTCGTCGTCCATTCACAAACTTTTTTATAGCAAGTTGAAGTTTCTCTGCAACTGACACCCGGAAAGCAGCAAAAGAGATTGAAAAAATCACCCACGTAAAAATGTACTAACAATCCCCTCTGGCAGTACTCAACAATAATTGATGGCCAACGAAAAGCTACCCCAAAGACGCTGCCTTGGGGGATGCCACCTGAAGCAGGTGTTCAGAAGACGTATGTTGCCAACTCGAATCTAAGAACCCGGGTGGTAGGAAACCTGAGGAACACAGGCAAACGACCTTTTAGTCCAAACTATACAGAACTGAAAAATACCGTGTCTAAAAGTGTGTCGAACCCTTTCAGGTCGAAAAAAAGAGGGTCACTGGTGTTGTCGAGAGGCAAATCCCCATAGGGATGATAAGGAAAAAAGCGTTTTCCGTAGTGGAGTGATGCTTAGGAGTCCACACTGGAAAGGGGAAAAAGTTTTCCCCCCCCTTTTTCCAAAACCCAAAAAGTCGACTATTTACCTTTTTTCGAATAACTTAACCCATGAAGTTGGGATATGGGGGAAATTTGCGGTATGGGGTGCCTTCCCCCGGGTTGGGGGGTCGGGGTCACCACCGCCACCCCCAGCTACTTTGGGGAAAGGGTTCCCTTTAATCCAATTTTATTTTAGAGCTCAAAAAAGAAATCTAGAGCCTCATCTCTTTGATGACAGAGCATCGCATAGGTATATCATCTTTGGGCCCGGGGAAGTGTCAGCGCAAACCCTTTAGGCTTTACAAAGCCACGAGGGGTAAAAAAAACATTGTAAGATTCCCGCTTCTAGATGAAAAATCATGTTCCTTCGCAGTCTTTCCTAGCACTTGGAGACGCAAGGTCTGTCTGCGCCATGACACAAAATGGGGAAACAAATTCCCCCTGCTACAGAAAAGGGGTTGCCAAGGGTCACCCTTAATCGATAGAAATGGGGGGGAGGATGGTTTAAATTTCCCCTTTATTTTTTTCCCCTCTTTGCCAAACCGGACCCTGGGGAATTTCACAGATTGTACTTATATAAGCCCTCCAAGAGGGTGCGAGCCTCTTTCTTACCCCACGGGATTGCTCTTGATTGTGAAAAGTATTTTTTAGGGGTTTGAAGTGGCCGGAATGTATTGGCCTCAGCACGGGGGGAGTGACCCTCGCTGCCCTACAGTCCCCGATTTACCACGGAACAGGCCGGGGGAGAAAGAGCCAGAAGTGCGGGGGGTGCTCCGAGGCTGCAAAATGGATTCGAGACACAAAGTAATTTTCGGCCTCATTATTTTTGAAATTTTAAATTTTTGTGTTAAAAAAACAAGCCTTTTGAAAGCCCTCCCCGTCGCACGAGAAAAGGGACCATTTTGGGGGACAGGGGAAGGGGGGATGACATGCTCTAAGTAGTAGGGATAATGGGCATTCTTTAAGAAATCGGCCACCCCCATGAGAAAACGAGGGCGACCCGGGACTGCAGAGGATAGGGCAATAGCAGTCAAGTTCCGTCTGCGAAAGGAAATGTTTTAGTTCTCCTTGGGTTTTAAATATTTAGGGTTGCCATTTATAAGAGTTACGAGGAATCACCGCGACGATTTTGGTGGAATTCCCATAGAAAATGCCGCCCATTCATGTCTCCAAGGAGAAAAAATGGACGGGAAAGGGCGGATAAATCCCCAAGTCGGAGAGGTATGTCGTCATTTGGAGGTAGATATATTTTTTAGCAGACAGTGTAGGGTTTTTTGGGAGATGGTACGACCGCTACAGCCCGCAAGGGGGATTTCGCGGGATGACAGTTAAGGGGACATCCGACAGGGAAAGGCCACAACCACCATAAAGCCCCCTGCTGGAGGTGGTGTGTGGACAGGTATAAACCTGTCGGGGAGAGACACCTTCCCTGCCCCATATTGTTCTTTTAAAAAATAGAAATTTTTGGGGGCCCCCTCGTTGTGAGAAGGATAGTTCTTCCCAGTTTTCACGTAATCCACGAATATTCCTTTGGGGGATTGAAAATGTTATTTTGTGCGTGAAAATGATGCCCCGTAGAACCTTCGGCTTGTAGACGCTGGCTATTTTAAAGCCCAACATCTTTTTTGGTTTTTTTAGAAGATGGTAAAATATTTTCATTACTTTTTCAGATGTTTTATGGCGTTTGTTTAATCCGGGGGTGAAATTGGGTTCTCATCGAGGACCCGGCGGCAGTGTAAAACCCATGTCCCCCAAAGATGCCGATTACTGCCGAAATTCCACTTTAGGTTTTACGATAGCTCCCGAGAGGGTCTTGAAGATTGTTATCGCATGGTATCAAAAACTTTTGGGGTCCTAGGTTTTGAGAAACCCTTTGCCATTTGGTGTGGCTGAGCGGTCGCTAGCCCCTCAGGGGTGGTAAAAGGGAGGATTTAGGAAATACGTCAGTACTCCCCCCTCAGTAGGTGTATCTTTACGCAAGTCCTTCCCCTCCCGTCAGCAAATTTAGATTTTTTTCCGGGGACGCCCTGACTCTAAGGATCATTGGGAAATGGAGTTTGCTTTTGAGACCCTTATTAAAATGGTTTTTTTGGGGCCCCCTTTTGAGGGGGAGTCATAATGTCATATTTCCGTGTGCGGCAGCACTAATGAGAGGCTCATTATAAGGGTCATTATAAAAGAGTCAGAGACACAGAGTCGCGGTCAAAAGCGGAACTTTTTCTTCATGAAGGAAGGATTTGGTAGAAGGAAAGTGGTGGTGGAACGCAGCAGGGTGATTTGGGTCTTAGGAAAAACAGCGCCATCGGGATGCTTTTGGGCTGTTTCCCCCCCCCTGCTTTTCTGTGAAAAGTTCTCTTCTGGGGCTCCAAGATGATAAATTTGGGGTTGGCAAAAAAGGATGTCTTCCCTTTTAATTGGTCCCACAGCGGGAACTCGGGGGGTGACAACACGGCAGTGGAAGCATAGGGGGTTTTACGTCAGTCCTGGGCATGGGAACCCACGCCGAGCATCGACCACAGCGAGGAGGGGATTTACAAATGTTTTGGCCTGCCCAAAGCGTACACCATAGCACTGCTAGGGCGGTCGATAAGGGTTTTTTCTTTTGGTGGGGGCCGATCATATGGAATCGGGGGGATTTTTTCCGTAGAAAGTTTTAAAGATCATGTTTTTACTTCCTCTGACCTTTTAGACCTGTTGAACTCTTTCCGGGCACATGTTTAGTATTTCTGCCTCCGAAAACTCAAAGAGGTCGTAGTTGTAGACTACGCCTTTGCTGGTATTAAATTTTGGATGAGGTTTGATGGTATCAAAAATGCTGTCATCGGTGATGGGCATGTGGAAGAGCATCTGAGCCTGAGTAAGGTCCTTGGCTCGGATTAGAACCCCCCTGCCATACCTTTTCAGGTGGCCTTCCGGAATCATTCCAATTTCTTTCTCCAAATACCGCGCCGCAAGGAAAAAGTTGCCACCACTTTCCTTATAATAAGCCACGTACCAAGAAGGGGTAGGGCTGTGGCGGGCAGGTGGAGTAGATGTCGTAGTTTCCTCAAAAGTGTTGGGGATGTAGTCATCAGGGCCGTCTCCAACATTTACAGAGCGAATGAGTTCGGCTCTGTAATGTCTCGCTCGAATTTCCATCTTTGTGGCTTCCTCATAAGCAGAGGATGCATCATCTGCTGCAGCAAAATTTAGGTAGCACCTGTTTGATTGTCCATTGTCATCATAAATAAGACGGATGCGGCGAACCACACCATAAGCCTTGAAAATATCATGTAATGCTCTGTAATACAAGGCCTGGGACACGTTGGACAGAAGCAAGGTGTCCAACGCAGAAGTGCCCCTAGGGCCAGACTCGTCTCTCAATAACATAATGACTTGGAGTAATGAACTGTCACAACTGAACTGAAGATGCAGTATATCTCGATAAAACTAATAAGTCTCACCTTGAAAATATCATCCTCTTCGTCTTCATCTGGGCTGCTGCCTTGTGAGGTATCCAAGACAGCCTGCTCCGTGACTTCGAACAGCAGTCTCGATTTCACGGCATATACCTACTCAGGGTTAAGAAGGCAGACAACAGGCAACTTGAAGAGGGGGTGGATTGCTGTCAATCAATCATTGGGGGCATACGCCAGGGAGGGCGTTGCCTCGCCCACCCTACAACGACACTATCGGGGGTCACCACGCGCGAGTCCCCATGCAGGCTCCCTTCCCATACCAAGCAACTCTCGACAGGAAACATCAACTTGCCTCTACCACGAGCCTTGTTGGCGCCCTCTTGGCCTCCTTCACGCCAGATTGTCTCTTACAAATACAACCCGGTAGTTAGGATCGTTTTCAGGGTAGCATGCTACATGCCCATATAGCCGAAGTTGGCGCTGACGGACTATGCACATAATAGGCCTCAATTCAGTCTCACGGTGCAATCGCTGATTTGACACGTAATTATCCAAGCGATACCCCATGATTTTGCGAAAACACTTATTACCAAAGGCATCGATTCACCTCTTCAAGTCGCTATTTAGTGTCCATGACTCACAACCATAGAGTAAGACAGGGATTACAAGCGACTTGAAGAGCCAGATCTTTGTCCTCCTGCACAGGTACCGACAAAGCCAAATACTCGTGCTGAGCGTGTCCATAACACCGTGGGCTATGCCAATCCGCCGCAAGTCTTCTTCACGTAACCCGCCATCATTATGGACTGCGCTACCAAGGTATGCAAAACTTTCTAAGATATCAATGTCTTCGCCGCACGCATGAACAGACTGTACTGTTCCATTTAGTAAGCCTCCAAACACAAGGACTTTGGTCTTGAGCAAGAATAATTCAAGTCCCAAAGGCTTTGCCTCCCCGTGCAGCGCCTTAAGAGCCATCACCAAGACCTCCAGCGACTAAACAAAGATTACTGCATCATCGGCAAAAACAAGATCAGTGATCTTGGTGTTGCCGAGGGATGCTCCACAATCACTTTGATCTACAACTTTGCCCAATACCCAGTCCATACAAATGTTAAAATGTGATGGGGCAAGCACGTACCCATTGCCTCACTCTTTTATTCACAGTAATGAAGCTGGAGACACCTCCCCCACACTTCACAGCACTCTTAGTCCCAGAATACAGGATTGCTGTGGCCATAAAAAAATCCATTTGATCAAAGAGAGAGAGTCACTGGTGGGTAAACAGCGTTCTCTGGACGGTTCGGGTAGCCGCGCAGGAATCTAGTTCAAATTTGAGAGTTTGCAGACTTATTTGCGTTTGCGGAAGTGCTTCCGCAAACGCAGATCCGCAAACACTTACAATTCCGCACATCCGCAAACGAATTCGGAATTGCTTTTGCGGAAGTGTTTGCGGAAGTGTGGACTTCAGTTGCGATTTGCGGAAGTGTTTGCGGAAGTGCCCACCTCTGATATATACTATATAGTTTATATATATATTTATATATATATATATATATATATATATATATATATATATATAGAGAGAGAGAGAGAGAGAGAGAGAGAGAGAGAGAGAGAGAGAGAGAGAGAGAGAGAGAGAGAGAGAGGAGAGAGAGAGAGAGAGAGACAGAGCGAGACAGAGCGAGAGCGAGAGAGTATATACGGGCAGGAGATTTTCTCTGAGATAGATCTCGTTAAAAGTGATAGCTAGTTCAGCGTTTATTATCTTTTTAAAGATATTTTCTCTTTGTCTTAAGAGGGTCTTATTCTCTTTTGTAATCACTTTTATGACTTCGCCGTAGCTTGTCATTTTTGCTGTATCGGGATTTCGGGTCTAAGAACCCTTCTTCAGCAGCATGTGGAAGATGTTTTCTCCTCAGTTGTAGAGGTGAGCATGATTAAGCTGTGGAGTGCAGCGCTATTTATTAAATGAAGTCCGGCTGCCGCGCAGCCTAGTGGGCGGCTCTGATTGTTAGATAGCTTTTGCTTCTCGTTGATTTTTGTCTCCGTGAGTGGCCGACGCTTATTGGTTGCTGACTCCTCGCTTTGTTTCTCTGTGAGTAGGCTGTTATTAGCCTTTGTTCTTTTCATGCTTGGTAGAGCTTGTAGGTCGTTTGCCTGTACGTTAAGCTTGGGATTGATGTCTTTTATGTAAAGTGCTTCTAGAGTTGGAAGTCGCCGCACATCTGCACACATGTCGACCAATTCTGTATTTTCTTCTAAAAATGTTCTTGTGATGATAATGCCATGTTTTTCTAATAGGTGACTTTTTGGGGCTCCGGAAGTTAGGTGGCAAGTAAGGCGTCGAGACAGCTTCGTTGTCGTCATGCCGATGTAGGATGCGGGGAGGACTTCACAGTTTCCTCTTCTGCAAGTGATCCTATATACGACATGGGACTTTTGTTTTGTCTCCTTCGTCTGGCTTGGGCTGTTACGGAGAAGGGGGTTGCTGGTGTTCTTGTTCTTGTAGCCAGACTTCATCAATAAATAGCGCTTCACTCCACAGCTTAATCATGCTCACCTCTACAACTGAGGAGAAAACATCTTCCACATGCTGCTGAAGAAGGGTTCTTAGACCCGAAATCGCGATACAGCAAAAATGACAAGCTACGGCGAAGTCATGAAAGTGATTACAAAAGAGAATAAGACACTCTTAAGACAAAGAGAAAATATCTTTTAAAAGATAATAAACGCTGAACTAGCTATCACTTTAATGATATATATATATAATTATATTATATATATATATATATATATATATATATAAAGAGAGAGAGAGAGAGAGAGAGAGAGAGAGAGAGAGAGAGAGAGACGGAGAGAGAGAGAGAGAGAGAGAGAGAGAGAGAGATAGTATATATATATATATATATATAATATATATATATATATATATATATATATATATATATATATATATATAATATATATATATATATATAATAATATATATATATATATAATATATATACATATACATATAATACATATACATATATATATATACACATTATTATATATATATATATATATATATATATATATATATGTATATATATATATATATATATATATATATATATATATATATATAATATATTATATATATATATATATATATATATATATATATATATATATATATATATATATTTTATATATATATTTTATATATATGTATATATATAATATATATGAATATTATATATATATATATAATATATGTATATATAATATATATATTATATATAATATATGTATATTATATATAATATAATAATATATATATATATATATATATATATATAATAGTATAAGCGAAAGTGTGTGTGTGTGTCTGTCTGTCCGCGATAGGTGCCGCCCCCTGTGGCGCAATCTCCTCATATGGCACAGTTTTGGAACCGGGTCGACCAGGGGAAGGTTTTAAGCCCACTTATGAGATGATCCGATAACTTTTTTTTTTTTTTTAGCAGCCTATTAGCTAGAATTGTGAAAAAAAATGGGTTGCGAGAATTGAGGAAACCTTGATGTAGGGTGATGGGAAATGGGTGGGGTGATGGGTAATGGGTGTGGGGTGATGGGTGAGTGAATGGGTAGGGGTGATGGGTTGGGGGTGATGGGTGATGGGTGAGGGAATAGGTGGGGGGTGATGGGTAATGGGTGAGTGAATGGGTGTGTGGTGATGGGTAATGGGTGAGTGAATGGGTGGGGATGATGGGTAATGGGTGAGTGAATGGGTTGGGGGTGATGGGTAAAGGGTGAGTGAATGGGTTGGGATGGGTTGGCGTAAATACATACATTTCTACATCCATGATTTCAGGAGAGTTAGAAGGGGCTATCTGGAGAGTCTGTGTTTGGTGGGCCTCCGGCCCACCAAACACAGGTGGTGGGCCAAAGGCCCACCAATAGCCCTCCGCAGGAGCTAGCCAAAAAGTCCGCCCGGAGGGCGGCTTTGCAGCTAGTATATATAATATATATATATATATATATATATAATATATATATAATATATATATATATATATATATATATATATTAGGGTACGCCGTAGGTCCAATGAAAAGTGAAATATAGATTATTTCGAATTTGGCAGGATGTTTTCTTATATAAAACTGAATTTTAAGGGTGGTTTGTCCGCTTCAACGTTTTGGTTTGAGCACTTCTTGCTATGCAAAAATGGATTTTTATATTTATATGCAAAACATAGCTTAAAGTGCGATTTTGCATAGTAAGAATTGCTCAAATGCAGAAATGGAATTAGATAAAATCGTCTTAGAATTTCATTTTACATAGGAAATTGGCATGCCAAAGTTGAGAAAAGAATTGTTGTTATACGGCGTACCCTGACCAGGGTACCAAAATAGTTGGATTGGGTTATGATGGGAGGAAGAAAGGACAAGACCAGAGCTATGGTGCCCGACAGCTATGGGAAACTGCACCCAAGGTTGATCAGGGAGGAGCATATGTCAGTGACAGAGGAGCCATCTGGAAGGTACCTTTGGCACTTTGTACCAGAGGACCCGGTGCCACCTGAGAAGCCTGCGTTCAAGGTGGCTCAGGCTCTCTATGATCTGCTGGTGACATACGACTCCACCGACTCATTGATCGTACTGCAAGGTGACTCAACTAGGGCCAGCACGGGGTGGAAGGGTGGTACTCACGCCCATTTGGAGAAGATGCTGGGACACAAGCTATTCTGGAGTTTTGCGTGTTGCACACAAACGAGTTGCTCCTGCGTCACCTTATCACCAGCATCGACGGGCCTACCTCATCTGACACTGGCTTCACGGGTCCAGTGTGCAGTCTGCTGTCCAGCGTGAATGAGATGCAGTACAACGCAGAGTTCAGAGGAGTGCCAGGCGGTGAAGATCTCACGGAGATACCGGAGTATATCCTGGGCAACATGTCCACTGACCAGAAGGTCTCCTACCAGCTGGTCCAGGCTGTGAAGCGGGGCGGTCTCCCGTCCGAGCTGCAGGAGATCAAGTGTGGCAAGGTGTCCCACTCCAGATGGGTCACCACAGCCCAGTCGCTCGTGTACATGTGGACCAGAAAGCATGGACTGACTGGCAAAAAACTGAACACCCTGGAAATCCTAGTCAAGTACTGCCTGCAGGTGTACTTCAAACTCTACTACGACATCAAGGTTCACCACAGACTAGAGGACGGCCCCAAGCACATCCTCACGCAGCTCAGAGTGATGAGGTCGCAGCCCAAGAAGGTCCAAACAGCTGTGACCTTCTACGTGCGGACAGGAGCATGGTTCGCACACTCAGAATGTGTCCTCCTCTCGCTGATGTCGAGTCAGAGTGAGGACGACCGCAGGTTCGCCGTGACCCAGATTTTGAAGCTGAGGGCTGGCGAGGAGTATCGGGACACCAGTGTAAGACCTCGCATCACACCCAAGCTGAACTTGTCAGCCACCAGCTTGCAGACACTGATCAGCTGGCAGCCTGGCCAGGTGCACGAGCCGGCATTCACCTGTTCACTGTCCGGGGATCAGATCCAGGAGATCCTGGTCAAGCCGTACGAGGTTCCTGAGTTCTCTATCCACACTCAGAGTACCGAAAGCGTCGTGAAGCAGGTGACAGAGGCTTCGGCAGCAGTGGTGGGGCAGCAGGCCAGAGACGGGTTCATCCGGGCTCGGGCCCACCACCGGGAGACCATGCCCTGCTTCAGGTCTAAAAAGGACATGATGGACACATTCTAGGCCAACGTAGAGACTGTGACACAGTGATGTAGTGCCTGATGAACCAACTGATCAGAATGAGCTTACCACGCTAGTCATTTGGAACTCATATTGGTGCATGCACAGTCTATAACGGTTTTCCAAACGGCTGGACGAGTTTTGGCCCACGCTGAGCACCTACGTCACGCGATCCAGGCCACCCCAAGCCCTCTCGATCTGCCTCATTCTATCAGCAGCATAGCTGAGAGGCGGGTGGATCCGCTCCGTGCGCCCACGTTCATGTCCTACCATATTCTCTTTCTAAGTTAATATAACTAACTAACTAACAAGAAAAACAACAATAATAAAAAAATAATAATAAATACTACTCCCCATACTATAGTAGTAGTAGTAGTGGTTGTAGTAGTAGTAATAGTAACAATAGTAGTAGTAATAATAGTAGCAGTAGAAGTAGTCGTATAGTAGTAGTAGTTGTAAAGTAGTAGTGGTAATAGTAGTAATAGTAGTGTTAGTTATTAGTAGCAATAGCAGTGGTAGTAATAGACTATTACCTTATAACAACACAATTGGTATTAATGGACATGTTATTTACCCAATAAGCAGTACATGAAAACAGCATGGCTGTAATAAACAATACTGTACAAGGCTAAGTGGCATCGTGTTGGGGCGGGGGAGGAAGGAGGGACTAGGCTGCGCCAGCTGAGTCACGTGTTACATCCTCCCCCGCCCCAACACGATGCCACTTAGCCTTTTACTGTATTGTTTATTACATCCATGCTGTTTTCCTGTACTGCTTATTTGGTAAATAACATGTCCATTAATACCAATTGTGTTGTTATAAGGTAATGCAATGTTCCATTACTAGTAAAGACAATGATTAAATCATTCATAATTTCACCGAGTGGCAACTGCGAGTACACACTGTATCACTGTATCGTCACCTGGATCGCGTGACGTCACTAAGCCCCACCCCCAACCTGCGCGTCGGATGACCGTTATAGACTGTGGGTGCATGATGCAATACACAGAACCAACAGGACACTGCGTACTTATTTAAGCATTATTCAATAAGGGTGCAATATAAAAGTGCGATTTTGCATAGTAAGAATTGCTCAAATGCAAAAATGTATAGAGATAAAATCGTCTTAGCATTCCATTTTACATAGGAAATTGGCATGCCAAAGTTGCAAAAAAGATTTGTTGTTATACAACGTACCCTAATATATATATATATGGTTGATAGTAATAGACAATTGTTGATAGTAATAACATTATCTACCCCTCGGATATATATATATATATATATATATATATATATTATATATATATATATATATATATATATATATATATATATATATATATATATATATATATTATATATATATATATATATATATATATATATATATTATATATATATATATATATATATATATATATATTTATATATATATATATATATATATATAATATATATATATATATATATATATATATATATATAATATATATATATATATTTATATATATATATATATTTATATATATATATATATATATTATATACATTATATATATCTATATATATATAATATATATATACTTAAATTTTTACATATATATATAATATTATATTATATATATAACTATATACGTATATATATATATATATATATATATATATATATATATATTATATATATATATATATATATATATATATATTTTTACATCTAAGCTTATAGCGCCTGTAAGCAGTGGTGACCCAGGGGTCGGATGGTAGACTCTGGAGGTTCACTTGAGGGCTGTGATGGCTGGCCCTCGCCCGTGGTGGCGCAGGCAGGATTTTTATAGCGACGCTCTGATTATTATAGGCTCATGCCGCCCCCCCCCCCCCTAATGTCCTCCGATGCACTCGCAATCGAAGGTAGAGTTAATGGGCACGGCATGTGGGTGTTCTTAGGCCACTCGATGGTGCAGAAAGATTTTGGTTTTCTTCGGGGATCGAACTCGGGTCACCGAGAACGCCACTCAGAGACGCTAACCACTCTGATACCGCCTCCCCAAAATATATATATATATATATATATATATATATATATATATATATATATTATATATATATATATATATGTATATATATATTGTTACGACTGTGGCCTAAGCGCAACAGACTGTTCACTAAACCGTGAACTGATAGAAGCCCTCCAGCTTCTACCGAGAGAGAGAGAGGGGCCGTAACCCTCCCTTCTTCTCTCCTACTCAAACACAAAATAATAATACTGATTACAGACTAGGCTTCTGACAGGCCCTGCTGCATCACTAAACATACAAGCGTGAAAGCACCCTCTGCTCTTACCTCCACTCTAAGTGATACTTGAAGAAATATGCTACGTTACACCTCAAAGCCCTACTGCGGTTGAATCTCTGGGAAGTTTAACAGTGGTGATGGAAAGTTCCTCCCTGTTACGTTAAGTACTGGAGTGCACCTCCCGCCTTTCCATCCCACAGTACATAAGGACGGGAAACTGGCAGTCGTGTTATGAGCTGGCCTCGCAGAGTTCCCCAAAACACGGTTACCATTCGTTTCCCGCCTTCTACTACACCTAGCACGTGGTAAGCCTGAAGGGCTTCACCGTAATGGTGGAACCAACGTATATTCAATAATACGCAAGAAATACTACAGAGTCAGACGCCCTCTAGCTATTCACTGACTCAAGTGAATGCAGGGCAAACTCCCTAAACAAAGACTCAACAACTACAAGCGTAGCAACTCAACAAAGATGGACAGCAAGAAAGGCTAGGGAGCGGAGGCGGCACGTCTATATGCTAGCAGAGCCAAGCCTCAACTGACTCGGGCGCCGCACGCCATGTGGGATTTGAGGGGCCCACCAGGGTGGAATCTTCTACTCTTCTCTTCCTCTCCTCATCTCCTCTTCCTCATTCACTTGAGGACACACACCAGTCAGGCTCCTGGCACGTGTTGCACGCCCTTCCCCAGGGAAAAATATTGTTCCCTGGAGCAAAATTTTCGGTCAGCCCCGCCCTCCTGCAAGTCTGAGCGAGACAGGCAATCAGCTATAACATTATCTACCCCTCGGATATGTTTCACGTCTAAGTTGTACTCCTGCAACAACAAATTCCATCGAGTGAGACGTTGATTCTTAAACTTGAACTTCTGCAAGAACTGCAAAGGGTGATGGTCAGAGTAGACTTTGATCACCGGGCCATATGAAGGCAAGTACACCTCAAAATGCTGCAAGGCCAACATAATTGCCAACAACTCTTGCTCTATAACGGAATAATTCCGTTGAGCGGCAGTGAACTTCTTAGAGAAGAATGCAACTGGGTGTTTCTTCTGATCCTCTCCATGTTGCAATAACACGGCACCCACGCCCACTCGACTAGCATCGGTCGCCGGTACAAAAGGCTTAGTGAAGTCAGGGGCGCGTAGGATAGGATGGTGGCAGAGTAACGACTTCAATGAGTCAAAAGCCTGTTCACACTCAGCGGACAGCTCCCACTTCCTGTCCTTTCACAGCAAGTCCGTAAGGGGGGCCAGCACCGAAGAGTAGCCCTTGTTGAACCGTCGATAGTATCCTATCATGCCCAGGCAACGCTGAAGGGCCCGCCGACTAGAAAGTGCCTTGAAGTTGTTTATGGCCTCCACCTTAGCTTCAGGGGGGTACACCTGGCAATGTCCCACAACGTATCCCAAGTACTGCACCCGGGCTTGAACAAACTCACACTTGTCCAAATTGACCATCAAGCCAGCCTCACTTAGGCGACGAACAAGTGCCTCCACGTGGTCAAAGTTATCCTCCCAGCTGTAGTCAAACACCACCACGTCATCAATATACACGGCACAGTTCGGCATCCCCTCCACGACCCGATCCATGAGCCTCTGGAAGGTGGCTGTTGCATTTTTCAGACCATAATGCATTACTTGGCACTGATGCACCGCCCCATTTACCACGAAACTGGCCATCTGCACGGCACGCTCCGAGAGAGGTACCTGCCAATAGCCCTTGAGCAAATCTACCTTGGTAATGTAGGTGGCAGCCCCTATCGTGTCCACTGAATCGTCGACCCTAGGCAGAGGGTAGGTGTGAATCTTCGACAGTGTATTCACTTTTCTAAAGTGGCGCGGCATCGCCGACATTGATGTCGTGCACAGCCCACGTAGTCCGCCCGGGGGCACTGCCAAAAACCCGGGGGTACTGCCACAGCCACCGACACATCTCCTCCCCTCTCTCCGTGGACAGATGTTGCAATTTCTCCCTGAGGGGCTTTTGTCTGTTGTTCTCCCACAGTCCGACAGGAACAACGTCTCCAAAGCCTGGCTCCTCTCCAATACCAAACGTCAGTACCAAGGGTGCCCCCTCCTCCGGGCTTACATCTTGTCCCTTTGGCGGTGGCCGCTCACCCCAAGGAGCCTCACCACTCTCACATTCACTAACTCCTGCCCTAACAACCCCCACCACCGGCAGGCCATCACACTCCTCCTCCTCCTCCTCTCCTAAACTGAGAGAATCACTCAACCCTTTCTGGAGGTATGAGGGGCGGTAGTAGGGCTTCAACATGTTTATGTGACACAGCTGAAAGTCCTTGGGTCGGTCAGAAGTAGCGATCAAGTAGTCCAAATCGCCCACTCTCCTCTCCACTATGTATGGACCACAAAACTTTGCGGCCAAAGTCTTCCCTTGAAGAGGCAACAAAGCTAGTACCTCCTCCGCGGGCTGGAAACTCCTTACCTTGGCCTTCCGGTCTTAGTAGACCTTCATTCTGGCCTGGGCCACGACTAGGTTCTCCCGAGCCACCTCTAGAGCTCGGTGCAACCTTTCCCGGTTACGGGCCACAAAGTCAAACAATGGTTCGGCCTTGCCCTGGGCGGCGCCACTCCACGCCTCCCGCACTACATCCAAAGGACCCCACACCTTTTGGCCGAAAACTAGCTCATTAGGCGAGAAACCTAACGACTCCGAGGGCACCTCCCTCACGGCAAACATGATGAAAGGCACTCTCAGATCCCAATCCTTCCCACTGTCATAGCAAAAGGACCGCAGCATGGACTTTAGCGTCTGATGGTGCCTTTCTAGCGCACCCTGTGACTGGGGATGGTAGGCACTAGACAACACATGCTTAATCCCCCAGTCATTTAGCATCTGCTTGAACAAGTTCGAGGTAGAGTTAACTCCCCGATCAGACTGCAGCTCCTTAGGCAGTCCAAAGTGAGCGAAGAAGCCAATGAGGTGTTTAACTATAGCCTTGGCGTGTATGCTCCTGACTGGGATAGCTTCAGGGTACCTGGTAGTGACGTCCATAATCGTGAGCAGGTACTTGTTCCCTGCCGACGAAGGAGGTAAAGGCCCCACAACGTCAATCAGCACCCGGGTGAACAGGGGTTCCACGGCAGGAATGAGGGCTAAGGGGGCCACTGGAAGAACTTAGTTAGGCTTGCTCACCATCTGACAAGTGTGGCACGCCTTGATGTACGAAGACACATGGGCAGGCATTTTTGGCCACCAAAAGTTACGCCGCAAGCGTTGAACCGTCTTCTTCACTCCGAGATGACCCACCAAGGGCCCCTCATGTGCTAACTGCACTAACGCCTCCCGATAATCCGTGGGAACAACCACTTGTAGCACGTCGCCCTCGCGTCCGTTAGTCTCGGAAGCCGCATCGGTCCACCGACGGTGCATCACGTTGGCTACAACGATGAACTCCTCATTACCTATTCCCTACTCTCTTCTCCTCCCACACTCTAGCGAACAGGGGCATCAAGGTCTCGTCCTCCTGCTGCTTGCGGCTTAACTCAGTCGACCTTATTGACACCAACTCCTTGGACAACAACGAGGTAGAGGGTCAAGGGTTAAGCCGAGCACCAGGCAGCAAATCACCGCCATTCCTCGTGCTCCCTCGGGTGCGCCTGGCCGGGGAATCAAACTCTTCCTCCTCCAGAACAAGATCTTGGGTGTCGGGTGTTTCAGGTGGTGACCCTGTAGACATACAGTCGGCCCCAGCATCCTGACCAGGCGAAAGGCTGGCTTCAACCTCGCCTCCGATGCACTCAGCAGGGGGGTGCACGGCAGACTTAACACCGACGCCTTCACTCTCCCCACCCTCTGCAGTGGCACCCCATCTTTCCTCAGGTTCCTCCGGTAGCCCTGTGTTTCTACAGTCGGCCCCAGGATCCTGAGAGGACACCGGCACGTTCTTATAGCCTTCTTGGCCAGGGACCTCGTGACGGCACACACGAGGAGTTAGACTTCCAACACCCCGCACCCGTTCCCCACACCAGCCGAGGCCTCAAAGGTCTCATCTGGGACCGCGACGGGGGGCGTAGGTGAAGGAAATACCCTAGCTCCCGCCAAATCATTTCCTAGCAGAAAATCTACCCCATCCACTGGCAGAACATCCACGACAACCACGTGAGCTACAGCTGTCACAATAGGACAAGCCAGCTCCACAGGCACACAATCATAGTACTCCGTCGAGTTCACCCCCCGACAGAGCACGTAACACCCTGTGCTAACGTCTCTTCCGGTCACATTCCTCCTGCACACTGACTGTTGTGCACCCGTGTCTCGAAACACCGTGACTGGATAACAGGAACCCTCAATCATTACCGTGCCTTGACACGTGAAGGGCTTACACCAGTCCAGGGGCGACTTCCGAGATAGCTGATCTAGGGATGACGTTAACCGGGAAGACACGTCACTGGCCTCTACCGGTGGAGTGCCTTCCTGGCTACTCCCCAGTGTCCCTGATGCCACAGCGCCACTCTTGTCCTCCTCCAACCCTCTCCCGCCCCCTTGGCTGGACCCAACAATCATGGCCACTGGCTTGGCAGACTGAGTTGCCTTCCACTTAGCACAGTTCATCTTGATGTGACCTGTCTGCTTACAATAGAAGCAGGTTACCTTAGGACTAGACCAGTGGTTCTTAACCTTTTCAGAGACGCCGAACCCTTACAAAAACCTCCGCACACTAGCCGAACCCCTCAAATATGGGAAGAAAATAAGATAATAAAAATGAAAGAAAAAATGCTTTAAAATTAAAGAGTATATTTGGATAGTAAGAATAAGGAAGGAAGAAATCGGAATCAGTGGCGTATAAAGGTCGTATAAAGGCGTATAACTGGAATATTTGGGCAACCGATTGCTCGATCATCTTTGTGTCTTCTATGTAGCCTAAGAGTTCCGCCAATGCTATGCCGTGAGATACCCCATCTGTGTTCCTTTGTCGATCTACTGCTGTTTTCCTACTGGCTGCGTTGTACAATTTCACAAGGCATGGTGCATGATATTTGGCATCCTGTGCCACCAGGTCACCGGAGCAAAGTTTTGCAATGAGTTCTTGATCTTGAAGTTTCAGGGCGCATTGCTTAACTCGATCGAACAGTTTGGGCATCATGGCATCATGCAGAGAGGCACGTTCCGTTGCAACTTCATCACAGAAGAAACATACATCACCTTTAGAAAGCCGGTCTTTTCGTGAAAACTGTCGCCGCGTGTAAGGGCGATCTCGGATGTCACTTTCACATGGAGGTGTTGCAACTGTCTGAAGTCGTGCTAGATGACTTGAAGAACACTTCAAACGGCAAGATGAGTGCCACTGTGCGCTATGTTTGGCAAGTGTCTGAGGGATACCATCGCCATCATCTAATTGTGCTATGTGCACGCAAACTGGCTGTTCACCAAATTCTCGAAACTTTGTTAAATTGTCACCCACACGGTGATACCCAGCCCCAACATCTGTCCTCTTTGATGTTGCTGGGCACTGGAGAGGCTCTGAAGAATGTTCTTGGCAAAGGGTACAACGACCCCAATCGATGGGAGGATAGCCAACTGTCGATGTAGATGGTTGCAGACTGTAATCTTCTACGATCATACATCGCTTCTTCGCCGACATGGTGGATTCTACTACTGAGCATTCACCTGCAAGAAGAGAAGTATTATATTAATATATATTATATTATATATATTTATCATGCATATCAGCTTAATCGGGATTTTAATGCCTTCTAGCGACAAATGAGTGGTGCCATTGGCTTCCTTATGTGTGAAAACATATAAAACGATATGTTATTCATGTCTATGTGATATATATTCAGAAAGATATGACGTAAAATAGACTTTCACGATTCAGATGGCGGCCATCTTGGATTTCCCCACTTTCTGGGTGTAAAAGGGATAAATGTGCTTGGCCCTATATCTGAGATTATTTAGTATGTCATGATCATGTCCGTATCCTAGCGCTTCGTGTCCTGGTGGAACGCCGACGTGAGTTTCGACAGGGGATGCTTGCAGCCTATGTTGATCTCAAGAAGGCGTTTGACTCAGTGCATCGTGAGTCACTCTGGGATCTTCTGCGACTTCGAGGGATTCCTGCAAAGACTATTGGTTTGATAACTGGTCTGTATTCTGGGACTGAGAGTGCTGTGAAGTGTGGGGCAGGTGTATCCAGCTTCTTTCCTGTGAATACAGGAGTGAGGCAAGGGTGCGTCCTTGCCCCATCACTTTTCAACGCTTGTATGGACTGGGTATTGGACAAGGTTGTAGATCAAAGTGATTGTGGAGTATCCGTCGGCAACACCAAGATCAATGATCTTGTTTTTGCCGATGATGCAGTAATCTTTGCTGAGTCGCTGGAGGTCCTGGTGATGGCTCTCGAGGCGCTGCACGAGGAGGCAAAGCCTTTGGGACTTGAGGTCTACTGGCTCAAGACCAAGGTCCAGGTGTTTGGAGACTTACCAGATGAAGCAGTACAGTCTGTTCATGCGTGTGGCGAGGACATTGAGATCTTGGAAAGTTTTACATACCTTGGTAGCGCAGTCCATAATGACGGTGGTTCACGTCAAGAAGTCTTACGGCGGATTGGCATAGCCCACGGTGTTATGGACTCGCTCAGTGGGAGTATTTGGCGTTGTCGGTACCTGTGCAGAAGGACAAGGATCCGGATCTTCAAGTCGCTTGTGATCCCTGTCTTACTCTATGGTTGTGAGACATGGACACTAAATAGTGACTTGAAGAGACGAATCAATGCCTTTGGTAATAAGTGTCTTCGCAGAATCATGGGGTATCGCTGGGATGATTACGTGTCAAATCAGC
The DNA here is from genome assembly GCA_016584305.1 of Chionoecetes opilio. Taxonomy (NCBI): domain Eukaryota; kingdom Metazoa; phylum Arthropoda; class Malacostraca; order Decapoda; family Majidae; genus Chionoecetes; species Chionoecetes opilio. Next base: position 171,743 of record JACEEZ010020928.1, read on the forward strand.
GATTGCACCGTGAGACTGAATCAAGGCCTATTACCTGCATAGTCCGTCAGCGCCAACTTCGGCTATATGGGCATGTGGCACGCTAGCCTGAAACCGATCCTTCCCATCGGGTTGTATCTGTAAGAGACAATCCGGCGTGAAGGAGGCCAAGGGGGCGCCCACAAGGCTCGTGGCTGGGGCAAGTTGATGTTTCTTGTCGAGAGCTGCTTGGTATGGGAAAGGAGCCTGCATTGGAACTCGCGCGTGGTGACCCCCGGGAGTGGCGTCGTAGGGTGGGCGAGGCGACGCGCCCCCCGGCGTATGCCCCCAATGATTGATTGATTGATTGATCATCAAATGTGCCAATTTTCGTGCTTTTACCACCAAAGCCACAATCCTCATATATTTGGCCATATATCCGCCTAGCTATACAGGCGTGGAGTGCATTATACCGGAGGTGTCACCATGGCCACCCGCCAGACGAGGGAGCAGACTGTGTGGTGGGACGGGTGGTAACGACACGTGCTCGGGAGACGTTGGTCGGGAACTCTCTCGTGAACCAAGTGCAGGAGATTGCATAGTGGACTAAGTTGCACTCAACTGATACAAAAGACAAAACTAAACAACACAAAACGTATTACAGTTCAAGATAGTGTTAACGTAGCAGCACACTTCAAGTATCCTGGCAAGGTCGCCACTGTTACGACTGTGGCCTCAGCGCAACAGACTGTTCACTAAACCGTGAACCGATAGAAGCCCTCCAGCTTCTACCCAGAGAG
>JACEEZ010020928.1:177500-180000 GCA_016584305.1 Chionoecetes opilio
GATTTGGGAGCAGAAATGCATTCGAACAGGTATGGATGGTCGATTCACCATTTGCAAGTTTCTGGAATGGAGACCTTTTTCCAACACTAAAAATGCGCGAAGTTGTATCACATCCTGTGAAAGCGTGAACAAACAGCAACTGAGAACACAATCCACTACCCAGAACTTGTTTTATCTCACTGATGTCATACACTTTTGGAGCTGTGGACTTGTCAGAACGAAAATAGAGGCCCCTATTGTTAATTTCAGCATAGTAGAGAAGACAAATGAGTAAGTCTGTATCCTCTGCTGTCAATGTCGTGGGCTGATGTTTTAATGCCTTGATTGCAGCCTTGACAATATCCACATCTGCATCCCCTGATGCATTGATAACAGTGCAGCCCTTCTTCTGCAGTTCCTCAGTCATAAGATCAATAAATCCTTGTTTGTTACAATGTCTGAAAGGAAATCATCCTTTCTTCACACAAACTCAGTTTTTGCATTGAAGTTTACGATCGGGTGGTTGTTTTCCCCACGTCGCTGATGCGTATTGTCTTTGATGGAAGGACCTTCACTATAGCCATCAAAAACTGCGGTGGCTTTAACATATTAGCATATGGTAAAATCGGCGTACGACCGTGCAATGGCACCATAACTGCCCCCCTTTTTTCCATGGCAAGCGGTAAACCAGAGAGCCACCATCAAGAACATTGTTCTGGTTATTCCTTTTCGCGAGTAATTCTACTCGCATAGGTACTCACCATAAAAGTTGGAGATGAGTAATGTCCAGTAACACACGTTTCAATCACTGTATACGCTGGAAAGTTAATCTGTGGTTTCGTGAGGATGTAGAGACGCCAGGGTAGTTGAAGTAGTATAATTATGTAAATCTACAATATAAATTATACACTTGACGAAATGTACAAGAGTCCCTGTTACAGTTTCCGCCCTACCCTGGCAAAGGCTATCGCCGCTCTGCTGTCTGTAGTCGTCGGCGGTAAGCTGCAGCTCCCCTGTCATACAGGTGACAACTACTCTGTTTATCTATCACACTTATACATCTGCTCCATTACTAAACATATAGGAAGTAGCAAGTAATCTTTCTACCATAGAATAAACTGATAATATAACTACTGTATATAAATATCTATTATGTTACCATCTATGGTAACCATAAGAAATGGAAATTAGCTAAGTGACCTTTCTTCAAACCTGCCGGTTTCTGTATACTGCTGACCCAGCAGTAATGCAACTGGGGCCGGCAATACAATGTGCCACGCCTATATCTATCACACCCATACATATGCCTTAACATCGCTCGGTCACGAGCATGGCGCGCCCACCCGGCATAAGAAAAAGAACCTAACAATGTTACAAAAATGTGTAATACCTGTTAGACCTGTGAAGATTGAGCTTTTCCACGTAAAATATACTTGCCCAACGTGATAGCTCGCTTGATACAACAACAAAGTAGCTATAGTACACTGGGATAGAAAACAATGGGGTTTAGGTAAGCAGCAGAGGTGTTCTCCAGAACCGCGGTAAACTGCGACTCGTCAGAGAACTTGATCTCAGAGAAGGTATTAGTAACAAAAGATATTCTAAAGAATATGAAACTCTGAAGAGATTTAAGCGGAAACAATCGAGTGGAGACGTTTCTTGTAAAAGCTTCGTGAAAGCATAATAAAAACCAACACTTACAGAGTGACCAGAAACCCGATGATAGGATGTTCCGTAAAGGCAAACGACGGTCGCATGATATTCGCTCATTAAAAATAGTGATACCCATGAAACGGATTCTATGCGTCAGCTGGACTATCCAAATAAAATGTCAAATTCACATATGCCACCTAAAATAGGAAGGAAGGCAAATAGTGAAGCGGGAAATAGATCCCCTAGTCGGCCAGGTGCATAGAGACAGATCGTCAGCCACTAAAACTAGAGATGATAGTAAGTCTCGGTGTTATAAATGTCTGATTAACAGAAAAATTAAAAAAGGTTCCACCCGATAAGTCTCAAAAATCTCCGATGTCTTAAAGGGCACATGCACTACAATAACATCCATGGTAAGCATTGCTTACAAGACCGGATAGTAGTGCTGAATAGGATCCTGTCTGAACAAGGGTTGCAAATTGAATTAATATTGACCAATGTTTAGTGTATGCAAGAAATCCTCATCAGAAATAAGACTCGCGGTTACTCTCCCACTAGCTGCATCTACCATCTTTGGATAAGCGCCGCATTATTGGAAACGACCACATTGACTGAGGATCAAAAAACTAGTAAAGTTTGGTCAAAGAAAATGAAATCAGTTGAGAGCATCTAAACGCATAATCGCACTGTTCCGCACTCTATTAAGCATATTGGCCTGTTATAAGGTAAAGGGAAAAATATTCAAAAGGTGTCGGAGATCAATATCATGAATTTCCAACCTTTTACTGTTAATGTAAATTAACCATTAAGTTAGCCGCCAGAATAATAACCAGTCGATTATAGTCCTCCCGCAGGTATCGGACATGTT
>JACEEZ010020928.1:185000-187500 GCA_016584305.1 Chionoecetes opilio
GAGCAGTGTAATACCGCGGTAATTGTTGCAGTCCTGACGGTCCCCTTTCCCTTTCCAGATAGGGACGACCAGCCCCCTTTTCCAGTCAGGAGGAATGGTACCTGATTGCCACACGGCAGTCAGGACAGCATGCAACCCGCGGATCATGGCCTCACCCCCAGCTTTGAGGAGCTCCGCACTGATATTACAAACACCAGCTGCCTTTCCACCCTTCAACTTTGCTAACACAACCATGCTTCTAATCATATCAGGTGGATGGGCCTTTGGGACCAGGTGTGAAAAAGGGGAGTTGATCTCACGGGATTTCCAAGGAGGATTTAGCGTGGACATCAGTGTTTTGTACGTCCATTTACCGAACATGGTCAGCTACTTAGCATTAAGGAAAGTTCTACGTTCCACCGTCTACTGGTTGTGGGAGAGGCTTATATTATTTTTGGCATGACCGAGAGTATATAGTAATGTGCATTAATAGTTTTTACTAAAGTGAACAAGAGGAAGCAGTTTCAAGGTCATAATATTGATGGAGAGAGATATATGGTGTATATTTGGCTACGTTTTCTCACACCATTTGTTTCTTTTACTCGCTAGGTCTGTTTGCGAGATTAAGAACGGGACTCCATATGTTTGCTGCGAGCACGAACACAATCTGGTAGGTAAAATATATTTCTGGGTAGCAAATGTGTTTTTAGACTTCCCATTGGTCTCAATTTTGGTTATTTGGAATATATTTCATATACATGAGAGGATAATTTTGTATATAGGTCCCAGGGTTTCTGTCAATTTAATGCAACTGGTTTTAAGGTCATTTTAGCACTATAATTATACATATGAAACTTGTTGATATTTTTTTCTGAATGAGCAATGCGATATTGCTTAAGTATTTTGATAATTTAATAAGAATGATGAACTGCAGAATACATCTTACTTTACCAATAATTAACTTTTGAAATAATCTCTCTCTCTCTCTCTCTCTCTCTCTCTCTCTCTCTCTCTCTCTCTCTCTCTCTCTCTCTCTCTCTCTCTCTCTCTCTCTCTTTCTCTCTCTCTCTCTCTTTTTTCTCTCTCTCTCTCTCTCTCTCTCTCTCTCTCTCTCTCTCTCTCTCTCTCTCTCTCTCTCTCTCTCTCTCTCTCTCTCTCTCTCTCTCTCGCTCTATTTCTCTCTCTATTTCTTTCTCTCTGTCGTAGGTCTCAAGAGGAACGTCGCAACTGCCAACCGACTGCGGCCGAACTCTCTTAGCAGATCGAATCGTCGGGGGAGTCAACGCCTCCATATATGCTTGGCCGTGGATGGCGCTACTCAGGGGACGAAGTACGTATAAGCTGTGCGATCCTTTAGTGATATAAAAAGAAAAGAAAGAAACGATACACTACGGTAATATGTTTGGTGATATAGTATGTTTGGAAGGCTGTGGCAGAGTAGTTAGTGCCTGCAAATGGCTTGCTCGGTGTACCGAGATCGATCCCCGAGGATTACCAACATCTTGTTGCAATCGTCGGGTGGCAAAAAATCACCCATATGCTATCCATTAACGGTATTTTCGAAGGTTAGTGCATCAAAGGACACAGGTGGGTTGAATGAAACCTAACCACATATATAACTATAAAGGTCATGCCTGCGCATCAATGGTAAAGTAAAGGTAAAGATGGTGCACTACCGTATACAAGACTACTGCATACTGGACTTGTTTATGGTGATCCGCGCCAACCCGCCCATGACCAGTGGAGGCCGATCGGCAAGGGAAACAAGTGATGCATGAAAATAAGCTAATACTATACATACATATACTATAATATATATACCAGTTTTAAATGAGATTGCGATGTAAAAAACATATTAATGTTACTATGAAATATTCGGGATTCCGTAGACATAGCTTTTGTAATGTTTAGATCTTAAAATAATGGAATATATATATATATATATATATATATATATCTACTGATATAATATATATATATATATATATATATATCTAGTATAATATATAATATATATATATATATTATATATATATATATATATATATATAATATATATGTATATATAAGTATATATATATCTATATCTATATCTTATCTCTCTCTCTCTCTCTCTCTCTCTCTCTCTCTCTCTCTCTATCTATATTATATATATATATATATATATATTATATATATATATATATATTATATATATATATATATATATATATATATATATAATAATAATATAAGCGAAAGTGTGTGTGTCTGTGTATGTGGTGTGTGTGTGTGTGTGTGTGTGTGAGTTCGCTCCAGATGCCGCCCCCTGTGGCGGAATCCCGTCATATGGCACAGTTTTGGAACCGGCTCGAGCAGGGGAAGGTTTTAAGCCCATTTATCAGATGATCCGATCACTTTTTTGTTTCTTTTTTTTAGCAGCCTATTAGCGACAATTGTGAAAAAAAAAAAGTGGGTTGCGAGAATGGAGGAAACCTTGATGTAGGGTGATGGGTAATGGGTGAGTGAATGGGTGGGGTGA
>JACEEZ010020928.1:192500-255000 GCA_016584305.1 Chionoecetes opilio
TATATATATATATATATATATATATAATATATATATTGTGTGTGTGTGTATTGTAATAAAATCTTTATATTGAAAGTCTTGTGTTTAGATAATGGCCTGTTTATATAATACAAATCTTAGTTCAGTTCGTCCACACTGAAGCCATGCCGACATAACTACTGGGCCGATCGGCTGGAAACCATTAGGGATGTATCTCCATTGCCAAACAAAGTTATCTTCCTAGATTCAAGTTGTTACCTCTGTTAAAAGGGAAATGGGAGTGATGTTTGAAAATATCAGGAATCGCGGCATTGGCCTCCACTGGAAATAATCCAAACTGAGAAGCAAGTTCAGTATTCAGTCGTCTTTGGATGGGGGCATACGCTAAGCTGCGCGTAGCCTCGGTGCTCAACTCTGTCGCATTAGCCTTTGAGCCTATGGTGGGTGACAATCCATTACCCCGGGTCGCAGGGCTAGTGTGACATCCGGGCTACCACAATTATCTTCCCCAGGTTTTCCCGGGTACCCATTTATCAACCCCGAAAGGGATAATGAACAGCCGATTGGTCTGGCCGCCGACTTGTCCTGGCCCGGATTCGAACTAGGCCCGTAGATTCGTAGCTAGGCACGCTAGCCACTACACCACGGAGGCGACAAGCCTAGGCAAGGGACAATTATCACATCATTCAATTGAGCCTCCAAGGAACTACCATATAAGCCATAACTGTAGGTCATAAATAGGCCATAACTGTAGGCCATAAATAGGCCATAACTGTAGGTAACTGCCTACAGGCGTTCAAGGCATAATAACAAGTAGATATACACTTGCAAGTAATCCAAATGAACATAGATCTTAATCAATATTATAAAAATACCCATGTTAATTTCCTTTACTCATCTAAGTGCATATGTATGCCAAGTCAAACATTACTGCTTTTGCTCATGTTTCCAAAGAATCTGTAAATTATACCGCCTTCATACCCTACATTACATTTGCCTATCTTTTCAATATGAATATAACAATACAACATTTTAAATTCGAACTATTTGACTTGCATAACAAATCACTTTCAATTTATCATGTTTCTCTTTCACTCCTGATACCTTAAGGTTGCCTTTTCTTATGTTATTGTAATGATGCACACTTTGCTGTTGACTACTTTGATGTTGACTACTATTAATGTGCTTGCTTTGGTCATTATATTTTTTCATTATTTGTTTTGTTACATTCTTTTCTTCTGCATTTCATATTTATTTTTCTCTGTTTACTTTTTTTTGTTCATCTAAATTGCCTTCTTCTTCTTCTCTGTTTTTTTTATTATTATTTATCAAATTTTCCAGATTTTTTTTCAATGTATTTTTTCTTTCCCTTTTTTTCAAATTTTTCTTTATTCTTTTTTATTATATTTTCTTTCATTTTTTTTCTTCTCTCTCCTCATCGAGTTCTTCTTTTTCATCATCTTCATTTTTATTTTATATTTAACGTTAATATCATCATAACCATCATCAATGCAGGGGCGCGAAGCAGTACCTGGATCTGTGGTGGCGTCCTCATCTCAAACCGGTATGTCCTCACCGCCGCCCACTGCGTCGACGATGCCTCCGGGTATTCATTGTAAGTAGATTTGTGTGTATGTGTGTTTTTGTTTGTTCGTGTCTGCGTGCGTATATATATGTGTGTGTGTGTGTGTGTGTGTGTGTGTGTGTGTGTGTATGTGTGTGTGTGTGTGTGTGTGTGTGTGTGCGCACGTATGCGTTAGTGTGTGTGTATGTATTTGTGAGGAAAGCAATAGATCCCCTGACTATACATTAATACTATATATTTACTTACACATTTTACCCTTACCTTTATGCACTACTCCTGCTTATACCACTACTACCACTACTCAAGAAATTATGTGGAACTACCTGACATACAAAGAAATAATTCCACTGAAATACTGAGACATATAGACAGAGATAGAGAGATAGAGATGAATAGAGATAGATAGATGAATAGAGATAGATAGATATAGATAAAATGAGAGATAAAAGAGTGAGGAAAAAATATAGTGAGGGGGACTATATATATATATATATATATATATATATATATATATATATATATATATATATATATAATATATATATATATATATATATATATATATATATATATATATATATATATGTATATAGTATATATATATATATATATATATATACTAGCCGCAAAGCCGCCCTCCGGGCGGACTTTTTGGCTAGCTCCTGCGGAGGGCTATTGGTGGTGGGCCTTCGGCCCACCACCTGTGTTTGGTGGGCCCAAGGCCCACCATACACGGACTCTCCAGATAGCCCCTTCTAACTTTCCTGAAATCATGGATGTAGAAATGTATGTATTCCCCCACCCATTACCCATCACCCCCCACCCATTCACTCACCCATTACCCATCACCCCCCACCCATTCACTCACCCATTACCCATCACCACACACCCATTACCCATCACCCCCCACCTATTCCCTCACCCATCACCCATCACCCCAACCCATCACCCCCACCCATTCACTCACCCATCACCCCACACCCATTACCCATCACCCCACCCATTCACTCACCCATTACCCATCACCCTACATCAAGGTTTCCTCAATTCTCGCAACCCACTTTTTTTCACAATTATCGCTAATAGGCTGCTAAAAAAAAGAAGAAAAAAAGTGATCGGATCATCTCATAATTGGGCTTAAAACCTTCCCCTGGTCAACCCAGTTCCAAAAATGTGCCATATGAGGTGATTGCGCCACGGGGGGCGGAACCTATACCACACACACACACACACACACACACACACAGACAGACAGACAGACAGACACACTTTCGCTTATATTTACCACATTACCCATCACCCCCCACCTATTCCCTCACCCATCACCCATCACCCCCCACCCATTCACTCACCCATCACCCCACACCCATTACCCATCACCCCACCCATTCACTCACCCATTACCCATCACCCTACATCAAGGTTTCCTCAATTCTCGCAACCCACTTTTTTTTCACAATTATCGCTAATAGGCTGCTAAACAAAACAAAACAAAAAATTATCGAATCATCTCATACGTGGGCTTAAAACCTTCCCCTGGTCAATCCGGTTCCAAAAATGTGCCATATGAGGTGATTGCGCCACGGGGGCGGAACCTATACCACACACACACACACACAGACAGACAGACACACTCGCTTATATTATTATAATATATATATATATATATATATATATATATATAATATATATATATATATATATAATATATATTATATAGGCGAGGTAGCAGAGTGGGGAGGCGGTAGCAGAGTGGTTAGCTACTCCGAGTGGCGTTCTCTATGACCCGAGTTCGATCCCCGAAGAAATCCAAAACCTATCTGCACCGTCGAGTGACCTAAGAACATTGACATGCCCTGCCCATTAACTCTACCTTCGATTGCGAGTGCATCGGAGGACACAGGGGGGCGGCATGAGTCTCTAATCACAGGCGTCACTATAAAAATCATGCCTGCGCCACCACGGGCGAGGGCCAACCATCACAGCCCTCAAGTGAACCTCCTGAGCTTACCATCCGTCTTAGAAGTCACTGCCTACAGGCGCTACAGGCCAAGATGTACAGATGTACAAAACTAGATATATATATATGTATATATATATATATACTAGCCGCAAAGCCGACCTCCGGGGTGACTTTTTGGCTAGCTCTTGCGGATGGCTATTGGTGGGCCTTCGGCCCAGATACTTCTTCTAAGCTACTCCGAGTAGCTTAGCCCCGAGTAGCGGGGCCTTCGGCCCCACTCTCCAGATAGCCCCTTCTAACTTTCCTGAAATCATGGATGTAGAAATGTATGTATTAACGCCAACCCATTCACATCACCCCCAACCCATTCACTCACCCATTACCCATCACCCCCCACCCATTCACTCACCCATTACCCATCACTCCCCACCCATTCACTCACCCATTACCCATCACCACACACCCATTCACTCACCCATTACCCATCACCCCCCATCTATTCCCTCACCAATCACCCATCACCCCCCACCCATTCACTCACACATCACCCCACACCCATTACCCATCACTCCACCCATTCACTCACCCATTACCCATCACCCTACATCAAGGTTTCCTCAATTCTCGCAACCCACGTTTTTTTCGCAATTCTCGCTAATAGGCTGCTAAAAAAAAAAAAAAAATGTGATCGGATCATCTCATAAGTGGGCTTAAAACCTTCCCCTGGTCAACCCGGTTCCAAAAATGTGCCATATGAGGTGATTGCGCCACGGGGGGCGGAACCTATACCACACACACAGACAGACAGACAGACACACTTTCGCTTATATTTACCACACTAGCCGCAAAGCCGCCCTCCGGGCGGACTTTTTGGCTAGCTCCTGCGGAGGGCTATTGGTGGTGGGCCTTCGGCCCACCACCTGTGTTTGGTGGGCCTTCGGCCCACCAAACACGGACTCTCCAGATAGCCCCTTCTAACTTTCCTGAAATCATGGATGTAGAAATGTATGTATTACCCCCACCCATTCACTCACCCATTACCCATCACCCCCCACCCATTCACTCACCCATTACCCATCACCCCCCACCCATTCACTCACCCATTACCCATCACCACACACCCATTCACTCACCCATTACCCATCACCCCCCACCTATTCCCTCACCCATCACCCATCACCCCCAACCCATCACCCCCCACCCATTCACTCACCCATCACCCCACACCCATTACCCATCACCCCACCCATTCACTCACCCATTACCCATCACCCTACATCAAGGTTTCCTCAATTCTCGCAACCCACTTTTTTTTCACAATTATCGCTAATAGGCTGCTAAAAAAAAGAAAATAAGTGATCGGATCATCTCATAATTGGGCTTAAAACCTTCCCCTGGTCAACCAGGTTCCAAAAATGTTTCATATGAGGTGATTGCGCCACGGGGGGCGGAACCTATACCAGACACACACACACACACACACACACACACACACACCACACAGACAGACAGACAGACAGACACACTTTCGCTTATATTTACCATTACCCATCACCCCCCACCTATTCCCTCACCCATCACCCATCACCCCCAACCCATCACCCCCCACCCATTCACTCACCCATCACCCCAAACCCATTACCCATTCACTCACCCATTACCAACACCCTACATCAAGGTTTCCTCAATTCTCGCAACCCACTTTTTTTTCACAATTATCGCTAATAGGCTGCTAAAAAAAAAAAAAAAGTGATCGGATCATCTCATAAATGGGCTTAAAACCTTCCCCTGGTCAACCCGGTTCCAAAAATGTTTCATATGAGGTGATTCCGCCACAGGGGGCGAAACCTATACCAGACACACACACACACACACACACACACACAGACAGACAGACAGACAGACACACTTTCGCTTATATTTACCATTACCCATCACCCCCCACCTATTCCCTCACCCATCACCCATCACCCTCCACCCATTCACTCACCCATCACCCCACACCCATTACCCATCACCCCACCCATTCACTCACCCATTACCAATCACCCTACATCAAGGTTTCCTCAATTCTCGCAACCCACTTTTTTTCACAATTATCGCTAATAGGCTGCTAAAAAAAAAAAAAAAGAATATGTGATCGAATCATCTCATAAGTGGGCTTAAAACCTTCCCCTGGTCAACCCGGTTCCAAAAATGTGCCATATGAGGTGATTCCGCCACGGGGGGCGGAACCTATACCACACACACACACACACACACACACAGACAGACAGACAGACAGACACACTTTCGCTTATATTATTACTAGCCGCAAAGCCGCCCTCTGGGCGGACTTTTTGGCTAGCTCCTGCGGAGGGCTATTGGTGGGCCTTCGGCCCACCACCTGTGTTTGGTGGGCCTTCGGCCCACCAAACATGGACTCTCCAGATAGCCCCTTCTAACTTTCCTGAAATCATGGATGTAGAAATGTATGTATTCCCCCCACCCATTCACTCACCCATTACCCATCAACCCCCACCCATTCACTCACCCATTACCCCCCACCCATTCACTCACCCATTACCCATCACCACACACCCATTCACTCACCAATTACCCATCACCCCCCACCCATTCACTCACCCATTACCCATCACCCCCCACCCATTCACTCACCCATTACCCATCACCACACACCCATTACCCATCACCCCCCACCCATTCACTCACCCATTACCCATCACCACACACCCATTCACTCACCCATTACCCATCACCCCCCACCCATTAACTCACCCATTACCCATCACCACACACCCATTCACTCACCCATTACCCATCACCCCCCACCCATTCACTCACCCATTACCCATCACCCCCCACCCATTCACTCACCCATTACCCATCACCACACCCATTCACTCACCCATTACCCATCACCCCCCACCCATTCACTCACCCATTACCCATCACCACACACCCATTACCCATCACCACACACCCATTACCCATCACCCCCCACCCATTCACTCACCCCCCACCTATTCACTCACCCATTACCCATCACCACACACCCATTCACTCACCCATTACCCATCACCCCCCACCCATTCACTCACCCATTACCCATCACCACACACCCATTCACTCACCCATTACCCATCACCCCCCACCCATTCACTCACCCATTACCCATCACCACACACCCATTCACTCACCCATTACCCATCACCCAACACCTATTCCCTCACCCATCACCCATCACCCCCCACCCATTCACTCACCCCACACCCATTACCCATCACCCCACCCATTCACTCACCCATTACCCATCACCCTACATCAAGGCTTCCTCAATTCTCGCAACCCACTTTTGTTTTCACAATTCTCGCTAATAGGCTGCTAAAAAAAAAGAAAAAAAAAAAGTGATCGGATCATCTCATAAGTGGGCTTATGACCTTCCCCTGGTCAACCTGATTCCAAAAATGTGCCATATGAGGTGTTTGCGCCAAGGGGGGCGGAACCTATACCACACACACACACACACACACACACACACACACACACACACACACACACAGACAGACACACTTTCGCTTATATTATTATAGATTACCCATCACCCCACCCATTCACTCACCCATTACCCATCACCCTACATCAAGGCTTCCTCAATTCTCGCAACCCACTTTTGTTTTCACAATTCTCGCTAATAGGCTGGTAAAAAAAAAGAAAAAAAAAAAAGTGATCGGATCATCTCATAAGAGGGCTTATGACCTTCCCTGGTCAACCTGATTCCAAAAATGTGCCATATGAGGTGTTTGCGCCAAGGGGGCGGAACCTATACCACACACACACACACACACACACACACACACACACACACACACACACACACACACAGACAGACACACTTTCGCTTATATTATTATAGAAGATAATATATATATATATATATATATATATATATATATATATATATATATATATATAGTATATATTATATATATATATATATATATATATATATATATATATATATATATATATATATATATATATATATATATATATATATATATATATATATAATATATATATATATATATATATATATATAATATATATATATATATATATATATATATATATATATATATATATATATTATATAGGCGAGGTAGCAGAGTGGGGAAGCGGTAGTAGAGTGGTTAGCTACTCCGAGTGGCGTTCTCTATGACCCGAGTTCGATCCCCGAAGAAATCCAAAACCTATCTGCACCGTCGAGTGACCTAAGAACATCGACATGCCCTGCCCATTAACTCTACCTTCGATTGCGAGTGCATCGGAGGACACAGGGGGGCGGCATGAGTCTCTAATCACAGGCGTCACTATAAAAATCCTGCCTGCGCCACCACGGGCGAGGGCCAACCATCACAGCCCTCAAGTGAACCTCTTGAGCTTACCATCCGTCTTAGAAGTCACTGCCTACAGGCGCTACAGGCTAAGATGTACAGATGTACAAAACTAAATATATATATATGTATATATATATATATACTAGCCGCAAAGCCGCCCTCCGGGCGGACTTTTTGGCTAGCTCCTGCGGAGGGCTATTGGTGGGCCTTCGGCTCACCACCTGTGTTTGGTTGGCCTTCGGCCAACCAAACACAGACTCCCCAGATAGCCCCTTCTAACTTTCCTGAAATCATGGATGTAGAAATGTATGTATTAACGCCAACCCATTCACATCACCCCCAACCCATTCACTCACCCATTACCCATCACCCCCCACCCATTCACTCACCCATTACCCATCACCCCCCACCCATTCACTCACCCATTACCCATCACCACACACCCATTCACTCACCCATTACCCATCACCCCCCATCTATTCCCTCACCCATCACCCATCACCCCCCACCCATTCACTCACACATCACCCCACACCCATTACCCATCACTCCACCCATTCACTCACCCATTACCCATCACCCTACATCAAGGTTTCCTCAATTCTCGCAACCCACTTTTTTTTCTCGCAATTCTCGCTAATAGGCTGCTAAAAAAGAAGAAGAAAAAAGTGATCAGATCATCTCATAAGTGGGCTTAAAACCTTCCCCTGGTCAACCTGATACTAAAACTGTGCCATATGATGGGATTCCGCCACGGGGGGCGGAACCTAGAGCGGACACACACACACACACACACACACAGACAGACACACACACACTTTCGCTTATATTATTATATATATATATATATATATATATATATATATATATATATATATATATATATATATATATATCATATATATATATATATATATATATATATATATATAATATATATATATACGTATATATATATATATATATATATATATATACATATAGGATAGGAACTTGAATTGCGAGCGTTGAAAGTGCAACTATGCATAAATGAGTGTTTGTGTTTGTTTGTATTTGTATGTGTCGTTAGCCCATGGTCTTGTTTATGCGAGTCAGACTCGCGATCGTCAGTTTCACTCTCATGGTTCGAATTTGGAGGTCACTATTATCGATATTTGGGTAATGTTGGGATCTCACACCCCACCCCCTCAATCCCGTTGCTCAAGGGCGACAGTAGCCGCCCACATTTTTTCAGTGATAAAATCTCCCAGGGAATGATCGGGGGCGGGGATTGTACGCTGGACCACAGAATGGTGCAGGACGCTCTAACCCATCAACCCGTTCATGCGGTGTGTGTGAATGTGAGTGTTAGTGTGAGTGTGTGTGTGTGTGTGTGTGTGTGTGTGTGTGTGTGTGTGTGTGTGTGTATTATATACCCACGGTAACACACGCCAGTTCGACTCGTAATCGTCAGTGTTACCCTGCAGGAAGAAGCTCGACGTCTGATGCTAGCTAGCTCTACGTTGATGATGCGTAAGCTGAGCCCTGCGAGCGCTGATAGAGTGCGTGCGAGTCGAGAGAACATGCATGACGTGGCGGCTATTAACTGCATGGACAAAGGTTGAGCATATAACAGTTTGGTTCAGATTTCTAGTTATTATAGCTTTTTTTTTTTTTTTTACATATATGCCTATAGCGCCTGTAGGCAGTCACCTCCAGGACTTTGATGGTAGGCCCTGGAGATTCACTTGAGGGCTGGGATGGTTGGCTCTCGCCCGTGGTGATGCAGGCAGGATTTTTATAGTGACGCCTATGATTAGAGGCTCATGCCGACCCCCTGTTTCCTCCGATGCACTCGCAATGGAGAGTTAATTGGCAAAATGTGGGTGTCATTAGTAGGCCATTTGACGGTGCAGAAAGATTTTAAGTGGATTTTTTGGCCCTCGGAGACGCTAACCACTCTGCTACCGCCTCCTCAAATATGTTGAATACTCCGTGCAAGGAAGTTTGTGAAAGTACACTGGTACATATAAGGTGCCGTAGGTACAACATAAAGATTAACAGATAATCAGTGTTGACCAGTTATGTGTTTTTATACACTAGATAGGGTGATAAATTTTGTCTAATCTCCTATTCCAACAACATAAAGTTCATTGAGGCGAATATATTCTGCCTTTGAAGTTAGGCCCAGTTGCAAGAACTGGACATTTTCCATCGTGTACACGATCGTGCGTAGGGCGCCCGACCGTTGGGATACCGACGTGTTTAGTTTCAAGGATGGCAGTTGGTCACCCGTCGGGATGAGGAGCCGACATCGGGAGCGAGGTGTACAGTACAGCCCCCCCCCCCCCCCCCCCTCTCTCCTCTCTCTCTCTCTCTCTCTCTCTCTCTCTCTCTCTCTCTCTCTCTCTCTCTCTCTCTCTCTCTCTCTCTCTCTCTCTCTCTCTCTCTCTCTCTCTCTCTCTCTCTCTCTCTCTCTCGGTTACCATTCATTTGCGTTTATGGATTATCTTCGGCAGTAATGTTTAGCCATATTACTTATACTAATTTCGAAATGGTAACTGCATAAAAGTATCTAACGCATCCATTCAATCATACTTAAAATGCTGTTCACTTGTATCCCTACGATGAGAGAACATCAACCGGGTACTCTGACTGTCTTGAGTTCATGGCAACTGAAAATTATGAATTAGCTGCCATTTTGGATTAGTAATCGTGTTGATTCTTCGTCAGAAATATGTCACATATTAACTATGTTGATATAATTCATGTTCAATGAAAGTATTTAATCATATATGGTGCTCATCGATAATCTCGTCGCTAAGGGGGTACCGTCCGGCGATTTTTTCCCGATCGGGCACACGATGGAGGTGAAAACATGCTGTTCTTGAAACTGAGCCGTTAGATATAACCACGCCGGAACCCTATATGGCACACGACGAGACGTTCTTGCAACTGAACGATGAAAATTGGAGATTAAACAATTATTGTGACATTGACCATAACAACTTTTCATCACTACATGCTTTTCATGCATATTTATTTATCTTTTTCTTCCCAGAGAGTTCGTGAGGGTTGGTGAGCACCAGCTCTCGAGGAACCCAGACTGTGAGCGTCGGGTGTGTGCTCCTTCCCACCAGAATATCCTCGTTGAAGAGGTAAGTGTAGTATTCCTTAGCCTGACATACACGGGCTATACGAAACAGGCTACAACTGCAGGGACCTGACCCACAGACTTGTCGCTTAGCCGATAATAATTATAGTGAGGTCACTACAATGCTCCCCTTCTCAAACAAAAACAAATGAGGAACTCTGAATGAACAATGATGAATGTTGGAACACTGGGCAGAGGGCATATGAGAAAGTTAAACTTAATCCCAAACACAAGTCGTGGACGCTGCAACCCGGTAGCGCCACCTGCAGATTTACGGCACCGGGAAGGGCTCCGGACGGTGAACGACCCACCCAGAGCGCGTTGCGTAGCCCTTCGGATAGAATCCGTCCATAGACGCCCCAGCGTCGCTTTCCTCGGCAGGCGGGTCCACGGCAGACGCTATAAGGTTGCCGGGAAGGTCAGTGGGCGTGGTGTCGGGAAGCCGGGCGACCAAAGGAAGCCGCTAGATCAACAGGGGGAGAAATCATTGGTGGAGGGGGAGAAAGGGAGGGGAAGCAATGATAAGATGTGAGCCGGGAGATGCCGGGTAAGGTGTAAGATGAGGAGAGAAGAAGGGGGGTTGTGTTGGTTGGGCCTGAGGGGGAAGAGATGGCGACGCTTCCGGATGCTAAGGCCTGATCACCGAGGATGGGTGGAGGTGGATGGGGAGGGAAACCTTCCGTAAAGGGACAGGGGGTAGCTGGGGGAGGATAACAAAACGGGGATGAAGGAGTGGTCGATGATCTGAAGGAGTACGGGATAAGGAGGGAAGGGGTTGTACATTGTGAGGGATGGGTGGAGGATGAGCTTCAGGATGGAGATAAGCAACCTTGACACGGTCCCAGGATGTCACGTATGGGTGCCCATGGACTTTAAGGGTGACGTGCTTATCCGAGCGAGCCTGGAAACGATAGGGGCTCTTGTAGGGTGGGTCATGGGGGCCCCTGTTCGCATCAGTACGTATAAACAGATGAGAAGCCGTTCCCAGCTCCGTCGGGAAGTGAGTGGGACGCGGCGACGGCGTACGTGGTGGTGTGGGCTGGAGTGTGGCCATCACCTGACGAAACGCCGGAAGAAGGAGAGAGCGTTGTTGGCTCCGTCAATGGTGAAAATGGACACGATAGCCGCAGGTCTTCACAGTACACCAGCTCTGCCGGCGTGTGGTGGATGTCCTCCTTCTCCGTTGCTCGAAGTGTGAGGAGGATGATAGGGGGCGTGCCCACCCAGCTTGCTGCGTGTAGCTGGGCCCGTATGGTTTCCTTCAGGCGTCTGTGGAATCGTTCCACCATGCCGTTAGCTTGAGTGTGATAAGCCGTAGTACACTGACGGCGGGTTCCCAGGGAAGCAAGCAGGTCACCCCAAGCACGGGAATCGATCTGCACGCCTTGGTCTGTGATGATAGTGACTGGCGCGCCGTACAGCGTCACCCAACCAGAGAGAAAATTAACAGCCGTGCATTCCGTTGTACTGTCAGGCATGGGAATGGCGAAGCACCAGCGGGTTACCCTGTCAACACAGGTCAGCAGGTAACGGTGACCGCGCTAGGCCGGCAAAGAACCCACCAGGTATACATGAACAGTGTGAAAGCACTGGGTGGGCGTGGGGAAGGAGTGTAGAGGCGCACATGTGTGTCGGAGATTCTTTGCGGTCCCTGACAGGCAAGGTTGGCGCGCGTCCACTCCTTGACATTGCGTCTTAGTCCAGCAGCGTCTTGCACAAAATATAGTCCCGTGGGAATTTTGGTATGAAAGCAAACCACTATGCTAGTTGCTTCAAGGGGACGCTAGTGCTTCAAAAAAAGCTTGGTGGCACTTTGGGAAATGGTGCGGTCATATATTTTTGACACATTTAATGATTTCGATCAAATCGCTATTTTCCGACGCCTAAAAAGTAATAGAATTCCAGACTATTCCTTTAGTTATGCTCAAGTATGGTCATATTTGGTATCAAACTGACCACAAGGGAACACTACATGCAAATAAAGTGTTTAATTGTTGGTATATGGGACAAATTCTCAAAATAGCACTGAAAATCTAGTTTTTGTTACCATATTTTGATTTTGGTTTCACTTGCCGCACTTCACTAAAAAAAAAAAATCTTCAAAACTGCAATAACTTATATGCCAATAAATTATATTATTACTTAGGTATATTATTACTGGTTATATATTATATTTTCTACATACCAATTGCTTGATAATTTAATGAAATGTTCCCCAAAATGTAACCATACCCCCTAATTTATGAATTGTGTTCATTATAAGACATTTCTCAATTTTCATGTATTATTTTGTCTACAAAGGTCATAAATACTACTATACTGCTTCTGCGATGATATATGTTAATAAAACTTATTACTTGGCCATCTTACCATGGTTATTCCCATTAAAGTTAGCATGCAGCCATATAGTAACCAGTACTTTAAACATATTTATTTCCATTTTTTTCCAGATATGTGGGAGAGCATACAATGATACAAAATGGCATATTTTATATGTAATCTATGTATACTGTGTTCTATACTAACTGATGATATTAACATATAACATTCTTCTCTTTTCAGATGAAGTGGCAGCTGCGACACAAGAACAGAACTTGTCCTCATAGTTGATAGAACGTATTCTACATTCAAAAACATTGATACCCAATCCTGATATATATGTGGTGACGGTCTAACTTCTCCCTCTGCAATCACTAACAAATGCTTTCATAATCCATTGGATCACTTTGGCATCATTAGAATGGAACAGACAACACAAACTGTACGTCCTCCAGAGAAAATTGCCAGACTAGATACTGATTATTCCTTGTGCATCATTTGCCAAACATCAACTACAGATACTTTAGTTGAGAGTCCCAGTGCTCACGAGAAGCTCTTACTATGTGTTAGAGAACGAGCCACCTATGGCGACAAGGACTACCCTGAGATCAGCCGACGCCTTGGAGATGCCACTTGCCTAGATCTCTAAGCAAGATCTGCATCATGACACCGAAAATGTCAGCAGAACACTATTCATTCTGGAATGCGCAGCAGAGCGAAGGAACATTATGAGAAACGATTATCAACCAAGCGAATGCCAGACCCACAATCCTCTCAATCCTCGACAGCATTCACACGCTCTCGTTCAACGCCATATAATAGTGATCTGTGCTTCTTCTGCGAGCATGGCTCAACGCGAAATAATCAGCTGCACCTACTCGCCACTGGAAATGCCAGTGTTTCTCTCAGGGAAGCCATTGAAAAAAGTGGAGACGAACAACTGCGGGTGAAGCTCAGCACTTCTATTAATTCAACCGATGCACATGCCATCGATGCTAAATATCATAGGCGATGCTGGGCAAAGCATGTTACCAATGTTTGGCGCAAGTCATCATCAGAAGTTCACCACGAAAGCATTGCTGCTGAGATTGCAGCCGAAATCGAATTTCTTAGCATGGCAGAGGGCATGATGCTGGATGGAAACATTCTGAACATGGCTGAACTACAGGAGGCTTTCCTTGGAATAAGATCTGCAAACAACGTTACACATCCAGAATGCACCCGGAAAGAAATTAAACAACTATTGCAGAACCAAATACCCAGCATAGAGTTCAACAAGCCAAAGCGAGTGAATGAGCCTGAACGGTGCACAATCAAGGCTACCAGGGATGAAGCCATTCACTTGATGGAGGAGACAGACCATGGGACAGACTCGAACATGGAGGTGCTATACAAAGCATCTTCCATATTGAGGATCTTGCTTGGAGATCTAGGCAAGTGGCATCTCTAAGGCGTCGGCTGATCTCAGGGTAGTCCTTGTCCCCATAGGTGGCTCGTTCTCTAACACATAGTAAGAGCTTCTCGTGAGCACTGGGACTCTCAACTAAAGTATCTGTAGTTGATGTTTGGCAAATGATGCACAAGGAATAATCAGTACCTAGTCTGGCAATTTTCTCTGGAGGACGTACAGTTTGTGTTGTCTGTTCCATCCTAATGATGCCAAAGTGATCCAATGGATTATGAAAGCATTTGTTAGTGATTGCAGAGGGAGAAGTTAGACCGTCACCACATATATATCAGGATTGGGTATCAATGTTTTTGAATGTAGAATACGTTCTATCAACTATGAGGACAAGTTCTGTTCTTGTGTCGCAGCTGCCACTTCATCTGAAAAGAGAAGAATGTTATATTTTAATATCATCAGTTAGTATAGAACACAGTATACATAGATTACATATAAAATATGCCATTTTGTATCATTGTATGCTCTCCCACATATCTGGTAAAAAAAATGGAAATAAATATGTTTAAAGTACTGGTTACTATATGGCTGCATGCTAACTTTAATTGGAATAACCATGGTAAGATGGCCAAGTAATAAGTTTTATTAACATATATCATCGCAGAAGCAGTATAGTAGTATTTATGACCTTTGTAGACAAAATAATACATGAAAATTGAGAAATGTCTTATAATGAACACAATTCATAAATTAGGGGGTATGGGTACATTTTGGGGAACATTTCATTAAATTATCAAGCAATTGGTATGTAGAAAATATAATATATAACCAGTAATAATATACCTAAGTAATAATATAATTTATTAGCATATAAGTTATTGCAGTTTTGAAGAATTTTGTTTTTTTAGTGAAGTGCGGCAAGTGAAACCAAAATCAAAATATGGTAACAAAAACTAGATTTTCAGTGCTATTTTGAGGATTTGTCCCATATACCAACAATTAAACACTTTATTTGCATGTAGTGTTCCCTTGTGGTCAGTTTGATACCAAATATGACCATACTTGAGCATAACTAAAGGAATAGTCTGGAATTTTATTACTTTTTAGGCGTCGGAAAATAGCGATTTGATCGAAATCATTAAATGTGTCAAAAATATATGACCGCACCATTTCCCAAAGTGCCACCAAGCTTTTTGTGAAGCAATAGGGTCCCCTTGATGCAACTAGCATAGTGGTTTGCTTGCATACCAAAATTCCCACGGGACTCATGATGCTCCTGGACTATCTCATCCCAGGCCATACTGCTCGCCTGCTGATGACGCGATGAGTACCGAGGATGCCGGGGTGGTTCAGGGAATGGTAGTGATTGAACACTAAACCTGCGGTGTTGACGGGTGATGATTGGGTGTGCGGGGTCACAAGAGACGTCACACCAGAGTTTGGCCGCGGAGTCGGGGACGTCGTGCAAGACCAGCTGGAGAGCTGTGGACCCTTCCCGCAGTACCTTCAACTCAGGGTGTCCCTCCTGTGTCGCCGCTAGGGCCTCGTAATCGAGTAGCTCAGGGAGCGTGACCGCGGACATCTAACGGGGAGGGGGGGTGTAGAGCAGCGAGAAAGGGCGTCGGCCACGGCATTGTCCTGCCCCGGGATATGGCGGATGTCTGTGGTGAACTCTGATATATAAGCCAATTGCCTGGAGACTCGAAGGGTGAAATTTTTGCCAGACTGCACCATAGCGTGGGTTAATAGCTTGTGATCCGTCAAGACATGAAACTTCCTGCCCTCAAGAAAGTGGCGGATGTGTCTCACGGCCTCATACATCGCCAACAGCTCCCTACCGAAGGCGCTGTAGATGCGTTGGAAAGGCTCCAATCTCTTGCTGAAGAAGACGATGGAGAAAAAATCGTCCTCCACCTTCTGCTAGGGGACGCGCCCACCGCTTCTGCTGAGGCGTCAGTGCCGAGGACGGTGGGGGCATTGATGACTGGGTAGGCGAGGAGCATCATGGAAGCGAGTTGTTGCTTGATGCTGTTGAATGCTCCCTCGGCTTCATCGGTCCATAGCAGGGGCTTCGATAAGGTTTATTTAACCTCCTTCAGGAGGTCCTGTAAGGGGGCGAACCGAGCAGCAGCTTGGGGAATGAAGCGATGTTAATTATTAATCACCCCCAGGAATTCCCTGATCTACTTGACTGAACGAGGTCGTGGGAAATTTTCGGTAGCCGACACATATTGCAATCAATCAATCAATCATTGGGGGCATACGCCGGGGGTGCGTCGCCTCGCCAACCCTACGACGCCACTCCCGGGGGTCACCACGTGCGAGTCCCCATGCAGGCTCCCTTCCCATACCAAGCAAATCTCGACAGGAAGCATCAACGTGCCCCAGCTACGTGCCTTGTGGTCGCCCCCTTGGCCTCCTCCACGCCGAATTGTCTCTTACAGATACAACCCGATGGGAAGGATCGGTTTCAGCGTGCCACATGCCCATTTAGCCGACATTGGCGCCGACGGACTATGCTGGTAATAGGCCTAGATTCAGTCTGACGGTGCAATCGCTGATTTGACACGCAATCATCCCAGCGATACCCCATGATTCTGCGGAGACACTTATTACCAAAGGCATCGATTCGCCTCTTCAAGTCGCTATTTAGTGTCCATGTCTCACAACCATAGAGTAAGACTGGGATCACAAGCAACTTGAAGATCCGGAACTTTTTCCTCCTGCACAGGTACCGCCAAATACTCATGCTGAGCGAATCCATAACATCGTGGGCTATGCCAATCCGTCGTAAGACTTCTTGACGCGACCCGCCATCCTTATGTACAGCGCTACCAAGGTATGTTAAACTTTCCAAGATATCAATGTCCTTGCCGCACGCATGAACAGACTGGACTGTTTCATCTAGAAAGCCTCCAAACACCTGGACCTTGTTGGTCTTGAGCCAGGAGATCTCAAGTCCCAAAGCCTTTGCATCCTTGTGCAGCGCCTCGGGAGCCATCACCAGGACCTCCAGCGACTCAGCAAAGATTACTGCATCATCGGCAAAAAACAAGATCAGTGATCACCCTACACGGGTAGTGTGTCAAGCTCCGCCACATAAGCCTCGCACGACCTCCCAAGGGCGCGCACGAGGGCAGTCTTCAACGCCCCATACTTCCTTTCAGTCGGGGGCGCCGTAAGCACTGAGGAGATTCGGACAGCGACATCAAGGGAATCGCCCTGACCACTGCCTGGAATTTAAGGAGGTCGGTGATGAATGGGGAACCCGCCCAGGTGGCCTCAAGGTGCATGCGCCAAGTGGCGATGCCGTATGTGAAGGGGCCCGAAGGTGAGCACTTTCGATGTTGTAGTTTCGCACTTTCGATGTCACCATCATGTCGTAGCTACACTCTGGGTCACCAACTGAAGTATTCCTTAGCCTGACAGACACGGGCTATACGAAACACTAAGTGACACACACTAGTTTATTTACAGCGGGAATATACATATAAGAACATTAGAACATAAGAAAATAAGGAAGCTACAAGAGGCCGTGAGGCCTACACGTGGTAGTTTCTGTCACCTAACAATACCTACATCCACCTTTCATCCCCATCCATGAACCTATCCAGCCCCTCTTAAAAGCTCCCTAATGACTCCGCACTAACTACCTGTCTACTGAGTCCAATCCATTCATTCACCACCCTATTTGTGAGCCAGTTTTTCCCTATTTCCTTTCTAAATCTACGCCCTTCCAGCTTGAATCCATTACTTCTTGTTCTACCCTGGTTAAAAGCCGTAAGAACTTTTCTTATCTCTCCTTTATTAAATCCCTTTCTCCACTTAAGAACTTCAATCAGATCGTCCCTTACTCTGCGTCTCTCGAGTGAGTGTAACTTTAATAACTTCAATATCTTCTCATAACTAAAGATACGCATCCCTTGTATAATTTTGGTCATCCTTCTCTGCACTGTTTCTAACAAGGCTATATCCATCCTGTAATATGGAAGCCAAAACTGAACCGCATAGTCTAGGTGAGGCCTAACTAGAGCCAGATAAAGCTTTAGAATAACTTCCGCACTTCTACTTTTAACACTTCTGGTAATGAATCCTAACACTATTAGCTCTATTTCTAGCCTCAATACATTGTTTCCTAGGTCGGAGGTCTGGGCTTTACCCTCACTCCAAGATCTTTTTCACCTTCTGATCTTTTCAGCGATACATTGCGTATGGTATATCTATTACCAGGGTTTTTTCTACCAACATTCATAACGCTGCACTTATCAATATTAAATTCCATCTGCCATCTGACTGCCCACTCATTAAGTTTATCTAAGTCTCCCTGCAATATGTTTACATCAGACTGTGATCCAATAATCCTACCTACCTTAGTGTCATCAGCAAACTTGCTGATATCATTGCTAATCCCACTATCCAAGTCGTTGATGTAAATAAAAAATAGTAATGGACCCAAAACAGACCCTTGGGGAACTCCACTTGTCACCAGTCCCCATTCAAATTTAGAACCATTAATTGTAACCCTTTGTTGCCTATTACTTAGCCAAGCTCTGATCCAACGAAGAACCTTCCCATCTATTCCATGAGCCTTAACCTTATTTAAGAGTCTCTCGTGTGGTACTTTGCCAAATGCCTTACTAAATTCCAGATATATTATATCATAATCCTTATCATTATCTGCCGTCTCATAGACTTTCCTATAAAAACTCAATAAATTGGTGAGACATGACCTACACTTGGTGAATCCATGTTGTGAATCATTAATCAAACTATGTTTATCTAAGTGTTCTCTACTGCTTTTTGCAATAATAGATTCCAATAATTTACCTACCACTGACGTTAGACTTACGGGTCGATAATTTGACTTTAGTCCTCTGTCTCCCTTCTTAAATATAGGAACAACATTTCCTTTCCTCCACAATAATGGCAAATCGCCTATCTCAACCGATTTCCTAAAAATGTGCACTAACGACTCACTAACAACCTCCTTGCATTCCTTTAATACCCTGGGATACACTTCATCTGGTCCTGGCGATTTAAAATTCTTAATTTTATCTATACCCTCTTCCACCATTTCCCTAGTTATCACAATATCTTTGAGTTTCTCCTCATCGCTTCCTGAGTCCTCTTCTCTGAGATATCAGGTATCGTCTGTGTATCCTCCTCAGTAAAAACACTTAAGAAATAATCATTTAGACTTCTACACATATCCTCATCCGTATTTAAGACCTCACCCTGTTCTGACCTTAACGGCCCCACTAATTGCCTTGTCCTGGTTTTATATACCTGATAGCACCCCTTTGGGTCACTTTTCGTCTGTCCTGCTACTTTAATCTCATAATTGTTCTTAGCTACTCGAGTAAATTTCTTCACTGTCCTCGCCATCACGTTATACTGTTCTTTGCTTACCTGACCAGCCTTGAATCTTAAATACACGTTTCTTTTTAAATTTAATATTGTGTTTTAAACTAATGGTCATCCATTATGGGTCACTCTTTCTTGACCTTATTTCCCTATAAGGAATATTTTTTTTCTGTCCATCAATTAAATTCTTTACAAATAAGCTATAATCCCCCTCCGCCCCGACATCACTTTCAACGCTAATCTCCACCAGGTGTCTTCCTAATCCTTCATAATTGGCCTTTCCAGCTGTCACCGCCCTGCCCTTGACCGCATTAACCTTGGAACCTTTCTTCCCCTCCGTTCCACACCCCTTTTTAATCCCCTCCAGGTGTTTTCTTAATCCTACATAATTGACCTTTCTGAAATTAGGTACTATTTGTTTGTTGACTCTTAATTTTCCAACTTCCCATTTTAAGCAAATTCTGATTTCATAATGATCACTATTATCTAACTTCCCACCAACCTCCACATCTGTAACTAAATCTTCCCTATCTGTCAGAAATAAATCTAGATTATTATCTCCTCTAGTAGGCTCTTTGATTGCTTGGCTTAGTAAGTTATCCTGTATTATAA
Source organism: Chionoecetes opilio (assembly GCA_016584305.1). NCBI lineage: Eukaryota > Metazoa > Arthropoda > Malacostraca > Decapoda > Majidae > Chionoecetes > Chionoecetes opilio. The sequence continues at coordinate 213,258 of JACEEZ010020928.1, forward strand.
TTAACAATTCATCTGCGTCGCTGTCTCCTATAATTAAATCCCAGTCTATATTCCTAAGATTAAAATCTCCCACCACGCATAGTCGATTATATCTGCAGACCTTGTTTATTTCTTCCCATATAGGAGCTGAATCATCTTTACATAAGTTTGGAGGCCTATACACTACACCCAGAACCATTTTCTCAGTTCCCTCCATAACCTCTACCCATATAGACTCTATGCTGTCATCTGTTTTTATAACATTATTAACACAAGACTGCAATGTATCCCTTACATAAAGCGCAACTCCTCCACCTCGTCTGCCTACTCTATCCTTGTGAAATAACTAATACCCAGCTATCTCGACTTCCGAATCAAATACCTTTCCTGACATATCCAACCATGTTTCTGTTAATGCTATTATATCAAAATCCTCTATACTATTTATTCCTCTCAGGAAATCTATCTTGTTTAAAATACTCCTATAATTTGTATAGTAGACCTTCAAGCAACTCCTCTTTTTTTTGTCCATTATCCCTTTATCTTTAGCTAAGCCCCTCCTCTCTCTCTTCTTACGAATCACTTTAGTTTCCTGCCTTCTGAAGCTCCTCCTAGTGTCGCAAGTTTCCTTTACCCCGACCCCAGTGTCTAATCCCCGGTTCTCTATCTTAAAAAAGTCTGTAGTGCATCTACCTCCCTTTCAAGGGATTCAGACAAGATCTGAACTCCTTTTTTCGAAAAGTGCACCCCGTCCCTGCGGTAGAGGTGGTTATGCCCGAAAAAGAGGTCCCAGCTGTCGACAAAGGCCCAACCATTGGCTTTGCAATGAAGTGCCAGCCGGCAATTCAAAGCAATAGCCCTGGAGTATCACAAGTCGTCAACATAGCGTCTTGGAAGGACACCACACACCACAGGGAACCCACCCCTATCCCTAACCTTACCTACAGCTTCCTTGAACCGCCGTAGCAATTCCTCACTTCTTACACACTCAACTTCGATTCCGCCAGCACTCAGGCAGACGATGGGCTTTTTCCCTTGGTCCGCCATGCACTCAACTATCTTATCGCTAACATAACCTATCTCCTTCCCTGGGTAACTCACCTACTTCATGTGCATCCCTTCCCTGTCACAGAACGTGCTGTCGAGATGCCTAACCTGTCTGTCACCAACAACCAAGATTTTACCTTCGGGTAATGATGTATCGTCTACCATCCTTACCTTCGTATCTTCCTCTTGCAGCCCCGAAAGTACCTGAAATGAGTTCGTGCACACAACATGGTCATTGTTTACCTATATCTCCTTCGGGTGCGCTCCACCATGATCAATTACCTTCCATTCACCAATCCCTGGTGACTTACAAGGAGTCTTAGTAGTCGCCCGAGGCACGTCTCGCTCTGGTAACCCTCCAGGTATATCCCTCGCATGTGCCCCTCCACTCACTCCACTTGGACCTCCACTTCCACCGTTAAGAGATCGTATCTCTATTTCTTGCTTCTTCACCACTCTTTTCAAATCGTTCACTTCACTTACAAAGCACCTTTTCAATTCTTCGATCGCCTCCAGAATAGACTTGAGCGCCACTCACACACTTCACTACACTCGACCCTCTCTCTCCCTCTACCACACTCGCTTTCACCTCAGCCTCCTTCACTACTACCACACTACCACTCTCCACCACAGCAGAAGCACTCTGAGTCACTTCTCTCCCCGCCTCAACCAAAACACTCTTGGTGCTAATTCCTACTGCAGCTGACATCTTGACCCAGGTCTGACCTGACTAGACACACACACACGGAGCTTGTTAGGAGCACGTCCTACCACAACCAAGTCACCACCTCGACTGAGGTGGCAACTTGATTACACGAGAGTTAACAGCGGGAATATGAGAGCGTGTGTATATGTGCTCTGTGTTGGCACGGGCAAGACTGGTCGACCCAGGAAAGTGAAACACTGTATGTGTGCATGTGTGTGTGTAGAGAGGCAGGTCATGATCCCAGCAGGCCACAGCTGCAAGGACCTGCCCCACAGACTTGGCACTAAGCCGATAATTATAGTAAGGTCACTACATAAGCAACAACAACAAAAGCACCGGCACGTTACTTTATCTTTAGCTATTATCTTTACGTGTAACTAATATATCTAAAAAAGCCAGAGATAATTGAAGTTGAAGTGGCAAATCAATTATAATTATCTGTCCCTTTTTTAGATATATCAGTTACACGTAAAGATAATTGTTTCACTACGACAGTTTACCGCAAACCCACCTTCACAGGTCTGGGTACTCATTATTTTTCATTCATTCCCCATATCTTTAAAATTAATGTCATAAAGACTTTACTGCAGTATTTCCCAACCTGGGGGAAATTTCCCCATGGGGGGAAATTTCAGGATTCTAAGGGGGAAATTTATCCTGAGGGACATCTAAATTACAAGGATTTAGTCGACAGAAAAGAACATTTCTTAGAATGCGGCTATTGACTTTTCTTCAAGTACATATAGATATAGACTCATAGAGGATAGTGTCTATATACTTGTGTTATTAAGCAAGTAAATTTTGTGCTCAAGCTATTTTTTTTCTTGTCCACATAGGGGGAAATCCGGATGGTTGAACTGGTTGAAGGGGGAAACAACAGAAAAAAGGTTGGGAACCACTGCTTTACTACATAGATGCTATAGTTTCTCCTCTAATTTGTTTAATCTTGACAAAGGAATTACATTCCTAACTAGTTTTTTCTAAGATAATGGATATCCTCATAAATGATTGAAAAAGTTATCTCTAGTTTCTTGAATGACAAGCTCAACCTTGAGTCGAACCAATCTAAATCTAAACCAGACCTACATTACATCAAACTACCATTTTATGGTCACCTAAGTTCTGTCATCCGCAAAAAAAACTTAATAATCTACTAAAATTGCATCTTCCCAACTCAAGATTTATTTTCGTCTTCACTAATCCATTTACAATGAGATCATATTTTAAGTATAAAGATCCACTAACTAAGACTCTTATCCCTAATATCATCTATGAATTTACGTGTTCGAGCTGTAAAGCTCGATACATTGGCGAGACTGCGATAAACTTGACCCTGAGGTTTGCTGAACATAAGGGCGTCTCCGCACGTACTGGTCGACCCATTTCATCTCTTCCTCATTCTTTAATACGTTTACACTCACATTATTTTAATCACCCCTTTTATATTAACGATATCAGGATATTAACTAAAGCAAGGTATTCCCGTGATACAAAATTATTATAATCTTTGTATATCAAACACTTGTCTCCCGACCTTAACAACCAAGTCACCTTTTGCCAATTACACATTATGCAAGTGATACTTTTGAAACTTTTCCGATTTTGTCTCAAAGTAGTCGTTGTAATTCCTTAACTAAGTCACTTTATTCAGTCATCTACCAACCCCGACAGCATACGCTACCAGGGTCGTTCTTTCTTATTATCTTATTATTTTAAGTGCCAATTGTCTTGTGTGTTATCTTTAGGAAATTATATTTTTATTGTCATATAACTCGATTTTTATAATATTTATATTAAGTTTTTACTAAATGTAATAATGTTTTTAGTCTGATGATGCCAATAGTTTGGCGAAACGTTGCTCATTAAACACATGTGAAGAAGAGCGTTTATGTTGCCCTGGAAACCATCAATGAAATTCACCATCTCACGTTAAGTGAATATTTTTTCTCTCTTCCTCTCTAACTCTCTCTGTAAATCTGTCTCTCTCTATTGCTCTCTATCTCTTGTTTTCTCTCATAACCCTGCTTTTTTACTTCAGGTCTACAATATAATACTATTACCTGCTTTTCACTTTCCTCTTTTCCCAAGATCATTGTGCACGAAGACTTCGGAAAAGTATCAGGCTGCTCGCGTTGCCACGACATAGCGCTCCTTAGGCTCTCCACACCTGCCCAGATCAACACAGGTACGAACATCCCTGACATATCTTTCCTTTGATAGCTTATGAGAGTTTAAATATCTTAGTTTTTATTATAATTAGCATTGTCATTGACGGCACTAGAGAATTCAAGATTATTGTAGATATTGCAGCGATAGTATGCAGCATAAAGTAGCTAAAGGTTGCCTCACTGCGTTAGTCACATAATGTGAAAAACGGAAATTTTGCGAGATGAAAATAAATACATACAATTATATAATCCCTCATATTTACATAAGTCCCTGATAGAAGATTTACAGTAGTTTTCGTGATACCGCTTGGAATATGAACTCAACGGAAAACCTGTAAGAAATCAAGTGGATCATCATGTAGTGTCAAGCTACTTTTATAAGGTAACAAAAAATATTGCATCAGCTACCAATAAACCGGTTAAAACGTGAAAAATGGGATTATATTATTATACTACTTCCAGGTGGTAGGAAAACGTCACACATGTAATGTATCCCTTTTCATCGGTCAGGGGCATTGAGCAACGTGCAGGATGACCTTCACCCATTGGGAGTACATCCACATTATTGGTCAGTCAGTATATAAAAAAAGCCCTCCCGTACCCTAAGCCGAGATATCTAGCTAGTAAACTGCTACATACGTCTCCTGAAAGCTCACCACTTACCTCGTCCTAATATTAACCGGATCCCATGGTCGGTAAATAAGTATGTACACTTAATTGATTTCAGATAATAATTTTACTATTCACTCAGGCAGCGCCATCTTGAAGAGAGAAGGCCTGATCGATGCAAGAAACCTTACTTATGAGTCATCACCACTTTTCACCAATAGCCTTGCTTGGAGCGCGCCCTGCTATTTACATTTACATCTTCGTATTTTTTTTATTTTTTTCCACTTATATGCAGAATATATCACTGTGTTAGACAATAATGTTTTACAGTCTTTTCATGCATCAGTATTCTCTAAAACATGATTAAACATGCTGTAAAATGGAGAAATATCAATGAAGCGAGTATGATCATACTTTATTAACAGTTTATTAATTTTACACTGATGAATATGTAATACATTATTATCATTGCTGATGACTGTAAATTAAAATTCTACTTTAAACATGTAAAATACTTACATGTAAAATACTTACCACTTGCCTCCAACACTTAACACATGCCTCTAACACTTAGCACATACCTTCATCACAAAACACACTCACCCCCAACACCACATGCACTATCAACACTTATCACATTCCTCCAACACCTTACACCTGTAACTCCAACACTTAACACGCAACCCCAGCACTTAACACCTATACACCTAACACTGAACACATACAACCTCAACACATGCCAATGTCATGCCATGCATACCCAAAACAAAAACACATGCACCCCCAATACTTAATACATGCCTCTAAAATGTAACACCTGCACACCTAACAAGTAACACATGCACCCCCAACACTTAACATACGCACATCCAACACTTAACACTTATGTGCCACAATACTTAACACAGTAGTCCCTAAATCTTAACACACATGCAACCCTGCATGCTTGTGTTTAGTAGTAGTACAAACTACATAGCACACATACACTACATTCAACAGACGCACCTCCAACCCAACACTTAACACATGATCCCCCGACACTTAACACCTTCACCCCTAACACTGAAAACACGCACTTCCAACATTTAACACCTGCACCCCTAACGCTTAACACACGCGCCCTTAACACTTAAACTAATCGTCCAGACACATTTGATCTTTGCATAGATATGTTGAATGTTCATTCACAATACCTAATCCACAAAAAAAAACATTCCACGCCTTATTTCTGTAAAAACACGACTTATGTAAAAGGCCCGGTAAAAAAATCTGCCACGCTCCTGCCGCCGCGCGAATATAACTGAATACGTTTCATGAAGTGTTTCACCAAGAGAGAGAGAGAAAGAGAGAAAGAGGAATTAAGGAGTCCTTAAAAAATCTGCCATTATTCGCCCTACTCCATAACCAACACCCACCCACATCTCCCAAAACCAATGCCCGTTCCCCACCCACAGCCACACTACCAAGGGCTATATTCAAGAATGCTCGTAGAGTCCCGGCTGATGGATTTTACCGACCGTCGTAACCTCACGGGTGGGATAGTCAATAATCGTTGTCAACTGCCCGGCGAGTTCTCCACTCGCCGGAGATGGCTATACAGACGTACCAACACAAGCGAGACCAAGGCGGGATCAGTATTTTGACTATTGTACACGTATCAAATTCCTTTTACTAGCCTAATTTATCATTTCTGCCATTAAAATAATAGCTTTGTTAGAGTTCGCCACTTGTCTGAGGCGTTGATGTAGAAATATGGGCCTGAGTGGGAGTACATTTGAAAAATATCCTTCTGACAATATGACTGATCACCACCAACACCACCTTATAGTGGTGATGGTGGTCACCACGGGACTTCTCACCAGTTATCACACCCATATATGGAATTAATTTGACCTTAAATATGACACGTGTGCATTCATTATGTATGTATGTTATTCTCGGTTATGTTGAAGACCCACCTGTAATGGTTTGGGAAGAATTATGATGGAAATAAAGGCAGTGGATACCGCAACGCGTCGAGTGTACACAGTTTATTCTTGCTTGTGGCCGCGCGGTGCAACGAATCGCAAAAAAAAATGGAATATAGCCCCAACACCGATCCCCGCCTCCCCACCACCAACACCTATCCCCGTTTCCCCACCACCAACACCCATCCCCGCTTCCCCACCACCAACACAGATCCCCGCTTCCCTACCACCCACACCCATCCCCGCTTCCCCACTCACACCAACACCAATCTCCGCTTCCCCACCCACATCAACACCCATCCCCGCGTAGCTACCCACATCAACACCCATGCCCGCTTCCCCTTCCACATCAACACCGAATCCCCGCTTCCCCAACACTAACACCCATCTCCGCTTCCCCACTACCAACACCAATCCCGCTTCCCCATCACTAACACCCATCCCCGCTTTCCCACCCACACCAACACCAAACCCCACTTCTCCACCCACATCAACACTGATCCACGCTTCCCCACCACCAACACCCACATCCGCTTCCTCACCACAAACACCGATCCCCGCTTCCCATCCACATCAAGACCCATCCCCGCTTCCCCACAACCAACACCTATCCCCGCTTCCCCACCCATATCAACACCCATCCACGCGTACCCACCTCAACACCCATCCCCGCTTCCCCACCCACATTAACACCCATCCTCGTATCCCCGCCACCAACACCCATCCCCGCTTCCCCACCACCAATACCCATCCCCGCATCCCCACCGCCAACACTAATCCTCGCCTTAACCACCAACACCCATCCCCGCGTAGCCACCCACATCAACACCCATCCCCGCTTCCCCTTCCACATCAACACCCATCCCCGCTTCTCCACCCACATCACCACCTCACCACCAACACCCATCCCCGCTTCCCCAACACCAACACCGATCCCTGCTTTTCCAACACCAACACCGATCCCCGTTTCCACACCACCAACACCGAATCCTCGCTTCCCCACCACCAACACCCATCTCCGTTTCCCCACTACCAACACCGATCCCGCTTCCCCACTCACTTCAACACCCATCCCCGCTTCCCCACTCACTCCAACACCCATCCCTGCTTCCCCACCCACATCAACACCGATCCCCGCTTCCCAACCGACATTAACACTCATCCCCGGTTCTCTACCAACACCAAACCCCACTTCCCCACCCACATCAACACTGATCCCCGCTTCCCCGCCACCAACACCCACATTCGCTTACTCACCACAGACACCGATCCCCGCTTCGATCCCACCATCAACACCGATCCCCGCTTCTCCACCCACATCAAGATCCATCCCCGCTTCCCCACAACCAACAGCTATCTCGGCTTCCCCACCAATATCAACACCCATCCCCGCGTACCCAGCCACATCAACACCCATCCCCGCTCACCATTCTACATCAACACACATCCCCACATCCCCACCACAAACACTGATCCCGGCTTACCCACTACCAACGCCCATCCCCACTTACCCACCACCAATATCCACCCCCGGTTACCCACCTTCATCCAATTGTGATGGCTTCCCATTCCAATCTGCCCTCGTCCGACGCACCAACCTTTCCTACACATTTATCGTGGTCCTAATGGTCGGAAACGTGTGTAAACATCTGTGGAAAAGCATAGCTTTCATGGTGCACCTATAAAGGATGCAATTATATACCATATCGCAAAAAAAAATCTATCATGAACACCCAAAACTCACACGCATCCCGAACACTTAATTCCTTCTCCTGTAGGAGGAAGCATCTTATGTGGCCAGTTTTGTGCCCTTGGCCTCCTATTTAAGCATTAAAATGTATTACATACTCATTTATGTGAATAAACTTTGTTGTTCTGTATATATCTGCATATTATCTGCATTGCTTGTTATGAATTTCATTTTATAGCATGTTTAACCATGTTTAGAGGATACTGATGTAGGAGAAGACTTTAAAACATTATTGTCTGTCTAACACAACTGTGATATATTCATTCTACATATATCATCTGATAAAGATCAACAAAAATACGAAATAACAAATTGCAGCGCTCCAGGCAAGCCTACAAGTGATGACTCATCATCTCCTTGTTCAGGCCTTCTCTATTCGAGATGGTGTTGACTCAGGTCACCGTCGTTTCCAGATTCGAGAATAAACACTTGTGTGTTTTACTATATTTGGTTAATCAGCTGTAACAAAGTACGTAGGTTCTGGACTTTGCACAATAATGGGACCAAGAGATGGGATTGGATTAAAACTACACTAATTTCACGTAATCAGTACCCAGCTAATTCCACATCGTTCCCGCTAAGTTCCACATAAACTCTGGTCCCGAAGCGTAACTTTCACGTCCCCCATGCCCATCTCAACTTCCTGTGTCTCCATTATTGTACTTGGCAAAACCTCTTACACATACATACATAACATACATTTGCCTTTCGCCAACTATTAATGAAGCACACTGACTCTGTCTGCATCCCGTCTTACTAAAATTTAGAGCATAAGTTCATTGGACTATATACCACTCTAGGATTGTTTTTCCTCTTTCTTACTTTCTCTTTCTCTCTCTTTCTCTCTTTTTTTTTTCTCTCTCTCTCTCTCTCTCTCTCTCTCTCTCTCTCTCTCTCTCTCTCTCTCTCTCTCTCTCTCTCTCTCTCTTCTCTCTCTCTCCTCTCTCTCTCTCTCTCTCTCTCTCTCCTCCTCTCTCTCTCTCTCTCTCTCTCTCTCTCTCTCTCTCTCAATCAAGAAGGAGAAGAATATTACTGGTACTGGCACTGCTTTTCACTGTAGCTAACACTGTAATATGTATCCTTTTTTTATATGTATACTCTTCTCTCTCATCCACAGTTTATGTAGTCCCTGTCTGTCTTCCCACGCATTTGGAGAGAGACTTGAATATCTACAACGATGACTTTTCTGGTAGTTTTGCTTGGACTGCCGGGTGGGGGACCATAGGTGAGTAATGACAGAGGAGGAGGTATGAATTATACACTTTAACGTTCGTAACATTTATGCACGACTGTTTCCTTGTGTTTCGGTATATGCATATATTATTGTCTCCTTATTTTAAGCCTAAAGGGCACTACGTCGATTAGGTTATCGATGTCCTATCAATTATTGCGGCAAAGTGCACGAATATCAGATGGGTTTCAATATTTTGATTGTTTTTTGTCATAAAACATATTTCTTTAATAATTGTGGAAATTATCCACCAACCACCCTCTCAATTAGTAGAGTGGTAGTTTTGTTCCCTTCCTTGGTAATGTGCGGGGTGTTTTTTGCTCATCATAGGGGGAGAGTAGGAATATATACATATTTATATATATATATATATATATATATAATATATATATATTTGAGTTAGACTTAGAAGATCATTAATGAATAATAGAAAGAGAGTGGGTGATAGGACAGAACCCTGGGGAACACCACTATTGATAGATTTAGGAGAAGGACAATGTCCATCTACATTAGCTGTAATAGAACGGTTTGAAAGGAAACTTAAGATGAAGGTACAGAGAGAAGGATAGAAACCGAATGAGGGTAGTTTGGAAATAAAAGATTTGTGCCAGACTCTATCAAAAGCTTTTGATATGACAAGGGCAACAGCAAAAGTTTCACCAAAACCCCTAAAGGAGGATGACCAAGATTCAGTTAGGAAAGCTAGAAGATCGCCAGTAGATCGCCCTTTACGGAAACCGTACTGACGATCAGATAGAAGATTGTGAGCAGATAGATGCCTAAGAATCTTCTTATTAAGTATAGATTCAAAAACTTTAGAAAGGCAGGAAGTCAAAGCTATAGGACGGTAGTTTGAAGGATTAGAACGGTCACCCTTCTTACGAACAGGTTGGATGTGAGCAAACTTCCAGCAAGAAGGAAAGGTGGAAGTAGATAGACAAAGACGGAAAAGTTTGACCAGGTAAGGTGCAAGCACAGAAGCACAGTTTTTGAGAACAATAGGAGGGACTCCGTCAGGACCGTAAGCCTTCCAAGGATCTAGGCCGGAAAGGGCAAAGAAAACATCATTCCGAAGGATCTTAATGACAGGCATAATATAGTCAGAGGGTGGAGGAGAAGGAGGAACAAGCCCTTCATCAACCAGAATGGAATTTTTAGCAAAGGTTTGAGCGAAGAGTTCGGCTTTAGAAGTATTTGAGACAGCTGTGGAGCCATCTGGGTGAAGCATAGGAGGGAAAGATGAAGAAGAAAAATTGTTAGAAATGTTATTTGCTAGATGCCAGAAGTCACGAGAGGAATTTGATTCAGAAAGATTTTGATATTTTCTATGAATGAAAGAATTTTTAGTAAGTTGAAGTAAAGATTTGGCATGATTACGGGCAGAAATATAAAGGGCATGAGTTTCAGGAGATGGATGCTTACGGTACCGTTTGTGAGCCACCTCTCTATCCCGGACAGCATGAGAACAAGCAGAGTTAAACCAAGGCTATCGGGCTTTAGGATTAGAGAAAGTGTGTGGAATGTACGCCTCCATGCCAGAGACTATGACCTCAGTTATGCGTTCTGCACAAAGAGATGGGTCTTTGACATAGAAGCAGGAATCATTCCATGGATAATCAGAGTAGTACTGCCTTAGGTCTTCCCACTTAGCTGAGTTGAAGTGCCAGAAGCATCTCCGCTTAGGTGGGTCCCGAGACGGTACCGGAGCGATAGTACAGGTTACAGAAATAAGATTGTGATCGGAGGAACCCAACGGAGAGAATAGTTTCACAGAGTAAGCAGAAGGGTTAGTAGTTAAGAAAAGATCAAGAATGTTGGGCGTGTCTCCAAGGCGGTCAGGAATACGGGTAGGGTGCTGCACCAGCTGCTCTAAGTCTTGGAGGATAGAAAAGTTGTAGGCTTGTTCACCAGGTTGGTCTAGTTGGTCCAGGTAGGTATAGTGTCTATATGTCTATAGTGTATTATAGTCTATACAGTGTGGTTTTGACGGCAGACGGGTCAGGGTGAAGGCTCCTCTTTTTTCACACATTAGTGATAATGCAACAACGATTGAGAGAGAGAAGGGAGAGAGCGACCTATATTTATAATTTATATTCTCATCCTTCCCTTTCCTTTCCTTCCTTTTCTCTCTCTCTCTCTCTCTCTCTCTCTCTCTCTCTCTCTCTCTCTCTCTCTCTCTCTCTCTCTCTCTCTCTCTCTCTCTCTCTCTCTCTCTCTCTCTCTCTCTCTCTCTCTTAATTAACAAAACATCACAAAGTCACTTGTCTGACGGTTCTCTTAATTCTTTAATTAATTAATCTCCTCCCGGAGAAGGAGGGGAGGAGAGGGCGAGAAGGATTAAATTGACCATGACCTGACCCTCACCTATATCTCCCCTCGCCCAACCCTCACACCCTTTCCATATCCCGGAAATACCGACAGGGCTGTACGTACACACACACACACGCACACACACACACACACACACACACACACACACACACACACACACACAAGAGGATCTCTCTCTCTTTCTCTCTCTCTATCTTATCTCTACTATATATATATATATATATATATATATATATATATATATATATATATATATATATATATATATATATATATATATATATATATATATTATATATATATATATATATATATATATATATATATATATATATATATATATATATTATTATATAGATATAGATATAGATAGATAGATAGATAGATAGATAGATAGATAGATAGATAGATAGATAGATAGATAGATAGATAGATAATAACAAGAATATATGTAAGGTACAAGAGGCCAGGAGACCTACACGTGGTATAATTATAGTTTCTGTTTTAACATTACCTACATCCACCTTTCATCCCCATCCATAAATCTTCATCCCTATTGACTCCGCACTAACTACCCGAACACTCTCGCACAAGCACACACAAAAATTATGAAGATAATAATAAAAAGGTTAATAATAATGATGATAGTAATGATAATAAAAATGGATCACCTGAAGATCCGTCACCCCAGAGTTTGGCAGGGTGACGGTTCTTCAGGTGGGATATCCTGGGGTGACGGTTCTTCAGGTGGCAACACCTGGGGTGACAGTTCTTCAGGTGGGGTCAAGACCTGACCTGACTTCACCTTCCAAGTGAGGTTAGGTCAAATGGGTAAAAGGGAGGAGTCATGACCCTCCAGTCAGGTAAGAGGACTATATAAAAGTAAGTGGGCTAAAAGAAATTTAGTCATAGGAGTCAGTCGACCATGGCACGCAATACCTTCCAAACTATAGCGTCCTACCACTGTTGTGTGATGATTCCACTATAGTTATTCGGTGGCTTCAACAAAACAGATTTTTAAAGCGTGAAGTTAAGTGTGTTACTTGTGATAACTGGATGAATTGGACAAAATACTCCAAGATCGAAGGATGGTTTTCTGTGGAAATGCCAAACAAAAGAATCCCTGAAGTATAGATCCACGAAATAAATGTACTGTATTTTGAAATACTGAGTAAGGTGTAATGTATTTTGTATTTTGGAACACTGTATATTACTTTTCTTTTTTCTTTAAACTTTCACAAAAAGATGCCTAACACAAAGGAATATATTTGTTAATACTAATTTTATATATTACATTCACTGTGGGTTGGGGTGACGGATCTTCAGGTGGGATATCAAGGGGTGACGGTTCTTCAGGTGGGATATCCTGGGGTGACGGATCTTCATGTGATCCATAATAATAACGATAACGATAATAAAAAAGAAGACGAATGATAATGGTGATAAGAATAAGAATACAAGTAATGATAATGGTAACATTAATCATGATAACATGGATGACAACAATTACGATTACGATCGATGATAATAAAGATAACAACAATAACAATAATATTATTGAAGATAATAGTAATTGTCATAATATTAATGATAATATCAGTGATAACAATAATAGCAGCAAAATATCCAAGTAATATTATAATTATCAAGGAAAAAAATATTATAATGATTATGATGATATTAATGATGCAAATGATGATAAATTATAAATAAAAATGATAATAGATAATAATGATAATATGAAATGAAGGACACCGGAAAACAGGCAAAATAAATATATCAACATCCATTATGAATTATAATTATGACTGACATGGATTATAGTGTTTGTGTGAGAGAGACAGAGACAGAGACATAACTTTCGGATAGATGTCCCCGGGACAGGGGACATCTTTAGCTTCTGCCACATATTGCCTTCACCAACCTCCTTGCCAATTGTAGCCCCATGTTAATCATGATGTCAGTTGTTTAAATGAAAAGAAAAGAAAAAAGAGAGAGAGAGAGAGAAGGGTGGTGCCTTGGTATAGGTTTTATAAGGTGCCATATAAAATTTAAGTAGTATACACATCAGGATAATATTTTATTTTCAATCATTACTATATTTATTAATATTATTATCAATATCAATTTTATCATTATCTTATAAATTATAGCTATCATCATTATAATCATTACACACGCGCAGACACACACACGCACATCTCTCTCTGAGAGTGTGTGTGTGTGTGTGTGTAAGTGTGTGTGTGTGCGTGCGCGTGTTTAAATTTGTTTGTGTGCATACATGTGTGTATGTGTGTGCATGTGTGTGTATGTGCGTGTGTGTATGCGTGCATGTGTGTGCGTACATGTGTGTGTATGTAAGTGTGTGTGTGTGCAAGTGTGTGCATGTGTTTGTGTGTGTGTGTATGTGTGTGTGTGTGCATTCATCTAGTTGTATTTTACAGAGCCTGAGCGCAATCGTATGGCCCCGTCTCCATATCAACATTCTTATCATTCATCCTTAGTGTTAGCCGCAGCCATCACCCCGAGAGGCAGGTCACAATCAATGGGTCACAATATGTGTGTGTGTGTGTGTCTGGTAGTGTGGCCACCAGTCTGCTTAAACACTCTATCCTACCTCAGGTCCCCGAGGGTTTGGCCGCGGGCAGAACTAATCCTATCGGAGATAAGAATATCTCTCTCTCTCTCTCTCTCTCTCTCTCTCTCTCTCTCTCTCTCTCTCTCTCTCTCTCTCTCTCTCTCTCTCTCTCTCTCTCTCTCTCTCTCTCTCTGTGTGTGTGTATGTGCGTGTGCGTGCGTGCATGTGCGTATGCATGCATGTGTGTGTATGTAAGTGAGTGTATGTGCAAGTGGGTGTATGTGTGTGTGTTGTGTGCATGTGTGTGTGTTTGTGCGTGTGTGTGTACATGTGTGTGTGTGCGTGCGTGTGTTTATGCGTATGTGTAAGTGTGTGTGTGTGGGTGGGTGTGTGTGTATGCGTGCGTGTATGTGTGCATGTGTTCGTGTGTGCGTGTGTGTGTGTGTGTATGTGTAAATGTGTGTGTGTGTGTGTGTGTGTGTGTGTGGTCTGGCAGTCTGGCCACCAGTCTGCTTCTAATCACACCAGGTGGATGATGGAAGACTTTGGGTCCAGGTGTGAAAAGGGAGTTTTTCTCATGGGATTTCAAAAGCTTTCCGTCTAGCGGACGATAAAGGGGAATCTAGTTTGGACATCAGTGTTTTGTACGTCCTTTTGCCGAATTTTGTCAGCCAATTAGCATTAAGGAAAGCTGTAGGCTCCACCGTGTACTGGTTGTGGGAGGAGCTTATATTTGTTGTGGTATGACAGAGAGTATACTATTATATCCATTATCGTTTTCATTATTAATATTAGTATCATTAGCATTATTATTATCTTTTACGTTATTGTTGTTATTACCATTATCATCATTACTATCACTATTACTATAGTTACCATCATTATTATTTTTATTATTGTAACTGTTATTATTATCATTATTACTCTCTCTCTCTCTCTCTCTATCTCTCTCTCTCTCTCTCTCCTCTCTCTCTCTCTCTCTCTCTCTCTCTCTCTCTCTCTGTCTCTCTCTCTCCCTCCCCGGTTTTGGGTCCTATTTGACTCTATGGCCATTTCGAGTTGGGTCCCAATTGACTCGTGGCCTAGACGGTTTGAGGCCTAATTAACCTGTGTCCCATATGGCGCGTGGACAAAGTGAACTGAAGATCACTTGACCTCAGTACCAATCGCTTCTGTACCAAATGACCTGCACCCTATATATATATATATATATATATATATATATAATATATATATATATATATATATATATATGATGACAAGATATGATATATGAAATGACCAATATACATCATAACAAGAAAATTTAAAGAAGAAAATACAGAATTGGTTGACATGTGTGCAGATGTGCGGCGACTTCCCATCTTAGAAGCACTGTGCATAAAGGAGATCAATCCCAAGCTTAACGTACAGGCAAACGACCTACAAGCTCTACCCAGCATGAAAAGAACAAAATCAAATAACAGCCTACTCACAGAAAAGCCAAGCGAAGACCAAACAACCAATCAGCGTCTCCCACTCAAGAAGACCAGAAGCAAAAGCTATCTACCAATCACCGATGCCGCTAATAGGCTGCGTGGCAGGCAGACCGGCTATAAATAGCGCTTCACCTCGCATCTTAATCCAGAGGCAGAGGAAGCCAGCAGTCGCTGCGTAAGGAGGTTCTGGTGGGATAACACGCCAACCCCGTGGCAGCGGGCCATGCATGCCTACCCACGGTTCCTCTTCCCACCTCCTTCCCCGCCGCGCAGCCCATAAGTGCTGCGCCCCCTCCCATTATCCCTCGACTTTCACCTATGGGCATTGTCCCTCGACTTACACCTATGGGCCGCCATCAGGCGAAGGGCCCATGTCACCTGTAAACACAGGTGACAATCTACAACAACAACAGCATCTTAATCATGCTCACCTCAACTCCTGAGGAGAAAACATCTTCCATATGCTGCTGAAGAAGGGTTCCTAGACCCGAAATCGCGATACAGCAAACATGACAAGCTACGGCGAAGTAATAAAAGTGATTACAAAAGAGAATAAGCCACTCTTAAGACAAAGAGAAAATATCTTTAAGAAGATAATAAACGCTGAACTAGCTATCACTTAACGAGATCTGTCTCAGAGAAAAGCTCCTGCCCGTATATTCTCTATATATATATTTATATATATATATATATATATATATATATATATATATATATATATATATATATATATTATGTATATATTATGTATATATATATATATATTATATATATATATATATATATATATATATATAATATATATATATATATATACATATATATGTATATATACATATATATATGTATATATACATATATATGTATATATACATGTATATTAATATATATATATATATATACATATATATGTATATATATGATATGTATATATATATATATATATTATATATATTATATATATATATATATATGTATGTATATACTATATATATGTATATATATATATGTATGTATATATGTATGTGTATATATGTATGTACTAGCCGCAAAGCCGCCCTCCCGGCGGACTTTTTGGCTAGCTCCTGCGGAGGGCTATTGGTGGGCCTTCGGCCCACCAATAGCCCTCCGGACTCGAAGGCCCACCAAACACAGATGGATGTAGAAATGTATGTATTAACGCCAACCCATTCACATCACCCCCAACCCTTTCACTCACCCATTACCCATCACCCCACCCATTTACTCACCCATTACCCATCACCCCCCACCCATTCACTCACCCATTACCCATCACCCCCCACCTATTCCCTCACCCATCACCTATCACCCCCCACCCATTCACTCACCCATCACCCCACACCCATTATCCATTACCCCACCCATTCATTCACCCATTAACCCATCACCATACATCAAGGTTTCCTCAATTCTCGGAACCCACTTTTTTTCACAATTCTCGCTAATAGGCTGCTAACAAATAAATTAAAACAAAGTGATCAGATCATCCCCAAAATGGCCTTAAAACCTTCCCCTGGTCAACCTGGTTCCAAAACTGTGCCATATGATGGGATTGCGCCACGGAGGGCGGAACCTATAGCACAAACAGACACACACACTTTCGCTTATATTATTATAGATATACAGTGGAAGACAGAGAAGTTGGCGGTGTCTTGCATCCGTCACACTCCTTGACAAATTTCTGTTAATTACCTCCCGGTACTTCCTATGGGGAATTATTGAAGAAAAAAAATGTCTGGGAACTCACTCACGGCCTTGACTTCCTGCTTGCAGTTTTTCAAATCATTATTCATTAATGGGCAGTGACCAGGACATATTGCTTCTTATCGTCACTCCCGGCTCGATTTCCCAAAACGTCACCAAAACATTTCGGGAAAGTGTTTTCGCTCAGTTTGATATGGAGTCTAAGGCCACAGTTGACTGCAAACCAGATCACCCACATTCACAGCTTATATAAGATCGGTTTTAGTTAAAAAAAAAATCTGAGAGAGACCGGGTTACTCAACGAACGGTTGAACGGTGGGTTAAGAAATCGCGAGACTTTACGGATGTAACGAGACACGCTCCTTACACACACTGTACCCAGTAACTGTGGGTTTATTGACTATAATTTTCTTGCCGTTTTGGTAGGAGATTTCACTAGCTGTCTTTTGATAATATTCAAAGTTTTCTTTGAAACTTTTTTCTTGCGTCCAGGACGAAACAAGTGCGTTAGACTTTCAGCAGTTGGCGAATCTCGTGATTTCTTAACCCAACGCTCAACCTTTCGTTGAGTAACCCAGTCTCTTTCACAATTTTTTTTGAACTAAAACCGATCTTATATAAGCTGTGAATACGGGTGATCTAGTCTGCAGTCAACTGTAGCTTAGACCCCATATCCAACTGAGCGAAAACACTTTCCAGAAATGTTTTGGTGGTTTGGGAAATCGAGCCGGGAGTGACGATAAGAAGCAATATGTCCTGGTCACTGCCTATTAATGACTAATGATTTGAAAAACTGCAAGCAGGAAGGCAAGGCCATGAGTGCGTTCCCAGACATCTTATTTTTTCAATCATTCCCAATAGGAAGCGCCAGGAGGGAATTAAAAGAAATTTGTCAAGGAGCGTGACGGATGCAAGACACCGCCAACTTCTGTCTTCCACTATATATATATATATATATATATATATATATATATATATATATATATATATTAGTTATATATATATATAATATAGATATATATATATATATATATATATATATATATTATATATATTTGTTATATATATATATAGATATATATATATATATATATATATAAGAGAGAGAGAGAGAGAGAGAGAGAGAGAGAGAGAGAGAGAGAGAGAGAGAGAGAGAGAGAGAGAGAGAGAGAGAGAGAGAGAGAGAGAGAGAGAGAGAGAGAGAGAGAGAGAGAGAGTATATACGGGCAGGAGATTTTCTCTGAGACAGATCTCGTTAAAAGTGATAGCTAGTTCAGCGTTTATTATCTTCTTTAAGATATTTTCTCTTTGTCTTATGAGTGTCTTATTCTCTTTTGTAATCACTTTTATGACTTCGCCGTAGCTTGTCATGTTTGCTGTATCGCGATTTCGGGTCTAAGAACCCTTCTTCAGCAGCATATGGAAGATGTTTTCTCTTCAGGAGTTGAGGTGAGCATGATTAAGATGCGCGGTGAGGCGCTATTTATAGCCGGTCTGCCTGCCACGCAGCCTATTACCGATGTCGTTGATTGGTAGATAACTTTTGCTTCTCGTCTTCTTGAGTGGGAGACGCTGATTGGATGTTTGGTCTTCGCTTGGCTTTTCTGTGAGTAGGCTGTTATTTGCTTTTGTTCTTTTCATGCTGGGTAGAGCTTGTAGGTCGTTTGCCTGTACGTTAAGTTTGGGATTGATTTCTTTTATGTACAGCGCTTCTAGGATGGGAAGTCGCCGCACATCTGCACACATGTCAACCAATTCTGTATTTTCTTCTAGAAATGTTCTTGTTATGATGATGCCATGTTGTTCTAATAGGTGACTTTTTGGGGCTCCGGAAGTTAGGTGGCAAGTAAGACGTCTGGACAGCTTCGTTGTCGTCATGCCGATGTAGGATGAGGGGAGGACTTCACAGTTTCCTCTTTTGCATGTGATCCTATATACGACAAAACAAAAGTCCCATGTCGTATATAGGATCACATGCAAAAGAGGAAACTGTGAAGTCCCTCCCTGTCCCTGTGAAGATTATGTATGGGTGCGAGTCACGGATTGGTGCAGATGTGGAACCCATACAACTGGGCGTTGAAACAACTGTTAGGTGTAAGAAGGTCGACATCGAATTTTGTCCGTTACGCTGAGGCAGGCTATCAGACTCCTCAAGATTTTATCAAAGGCACCAACAGGTTTTTTTCATAAAATGTGGTATGATAGGTAAAGTATGTTAGACGACCCATTACCACTTGCTATGATAATTGTGATTAACGCAAACACGCGCACAGGAAAAATTGTCAGTGAGTTTATCAATAATAAAGTACCTGACAGATCCTTATTGATACAAAATGTGAACAATATGTTAGCTGAATCAGTGTCGTCGAGGTGTCTCATAAACAAGGAATTGAAACCCAATTTTACAAGCACGAAATATCATGAAAAAAAACACATTTTGAACGGTTTCACTTAGTCATTACTAATTTTGTGTAAGTGGACTCATTACGAGGAACAGGAGAGGGCGTGGTCGCCTTCCGTTTGAGGACTTTTTGTGGTTTTGGACTTATCCAAACAGAGAGCAGTGGTAGGGGTGTGCCCCTTAAAACGGAAACAATTAAAAGACAGTAGGAAATTCAAATTAATGACTTTTTGGTGAAGGTTTTTATCGGGGTATATCATGTACTTTTAAATTCATGATATCTTACGATTTAAATATCGGTGTCAGCTTAAAAAAATTATGTTAAAAATTTTTTAAAACCTTTGGTTCTTGTTTGTTTTTGTGGTTTCCCTGTTTTTTTTTTTTTGATTTTTGTCAAGTTTATTTGTGTATATTCTAAAGTAAACTCTTATTTGGGGATGGGTAAATAAACCCATCTATCTATCTATCATAAAATCTGTTGTGTGTCGTGTGTTGTTTTTGGTGTGTGTCTGTGTGTGTGTGTGTGTAGTCTGTGTGGTTGGGTTGTGTGTGTGGTGTGTGTGTGTGTGTGTGTGTGAGTGTTGGTGTGTGGGTGTCGTGTGTGTGTTATTCACCCATGGTCTTGTCCAGCGAGTAGGACTCACATCGCCAGTTTACCCCCGGGGGGGCTTAGAGCCAATATTAAGTTTTGGGGTTTCTGGGGCCTCACCCCCCACACCACATCCCTTGCTGAACGGGGACATAACTGCCCAATTAATCAGTGAAAAATATTGTGAGTAAACGGGAGGGGGGACCCCAAAAAAGCAGGGCCCCCCATCCACTTGACCATTGTGGGTTTTTGTGTATCTATCTATTATCCATCCCTTTTTCTCTCTCTCTCTCTCCTCTCCTCTCTTTCCCCTCTCTCTCCTCTCTCTCTCTCTCTCTCTCTCTCATATATATATATATATATTTTATATTATATATATTTTATATATATATATATATATAATTATATATATAATTATACTAGCCGCAAAGTCGCCCTCCGGGCGGACTTTTAGCTAGCTCCTGCGGAGGGCTATTGGTGGGCCCTCGCCCACCACCTGTTGTTTGGTGGCCTTCGGCCCACCAAACACAGACGTCCAGATAGCCCCTTCTAGCTTTCCTGAAATCATGATTGTATGTATTAACGCCAACCCATTCACATCACCCCCAACCCATTCACTAACCCATTACCCATCACCCCCCACCCATTCACTCACCCATTACCCATCACCACATACCATTCACTCACCCATTACCCATCACCACACACCCATTCACTCACCCATTTCCCATCACCCCCCCATCTATTCCCTCACCCATCACCCATCCCCCAAAACATTCACTCACCCATCACCCCACACCCATTACCCATCACCCCACCCATTCACTCACCCATTACCCATCACCCTACATCAAAGGTTTCCTCAATGGGAGTTTTCAAAGCTAAGCCCCAGATGTCCCGCTCTCACTCCTTGCTTTGAGGGAATGATCTATCATTACCGTAAAATTTTCTGTACTCTTGGGACTTATCAGAATTTCCCTTCATACAACAACTGAAACATCTAATAAAAATGTTGTTTATCATTTTATTGTCTAACTTGGTGAAAATATTGGCAAACAATTGAATACTTGAAACTCATTTTAAAAAATCGTCTTTTCTAAAAAAAACAGTTCAAGCAGAATGAGCTCAGAAATATCTACTTGTATGTAACATTCACTGAGTACCTGTTTTGAGTGATATGTTCTCTTCGACGAACATTAACCAACAGAGTGTGGCGTTCAGCATCTCCACAGAAACCATCCCGCCGGGAGGATCTGTTTACATCCACTTTCCTATAGACACCACACGGGTAGGAACTCAGCTCAGCGCCCCCCGCTTCTTACCTCATGGCTCATTCTCTGATACTCCTAACTTCTCAAAACCAAAGACTGTCATCCTAACTATTATCACCCCCCTTATCTCATCACACTCTCTATCCTCTACTGGAATATTCGTGGCATCCGCTCCCACATACCGTTTTCCACATAAAGGAGACTTTCGTCTTTCGAGACGGAAATAGTAAACAAACGCTTTCAACTGTCTTCCATCCCGGACTGTTCGTTGAGGTGCCAAGCACTTAAATTACTTCTTGGTTAAATGTTCGTCGCAAGACAGACAGACACACCCAAAACAGGTACTCAGTGAATGCTTACATACAAGTAGATATTTCCTGAAGCCTCATTCTGCTTGAACTTGCGTTTTTCCATGAAAAGACGATTTTTAAAGAATGAGTTTTCAAGTATTCAATTGTTTTGCCAATATTTTCACCAAGTGCAGACAAATAAAATGATAAACTACATTTTTTATTAAGAACTGTTTCAGTTGTTGTATTGAAGGGTAATTCTGATTTGTCCCGAAAAAGCACAGGGAATTTACGGTAAATGATAGATCATTCAGGCTGAAAGTGCTGAGGATGTGATGAGAGCCTGAGAGACAGGCTTGAGCGTGAACTTATTAGAAAACTTCCCATTCTCGCAACCTACTTTTTTCACAATTCTCGCTAATAGGCTGCTAAAAAAAAAATTAAAAAAAGTGATCGGATCATCTCATAAGTGGGCTTAAAACCTTTCCCTGGTCGAGCTGGTTCCAAAACTGTGCCATATGAGGGGATTGGGGCACTGGGGGCGGCACCTATCGCGGACAGACAGACAGACACACACACTTTCGCTTATATTATGATATATATATATATATATATATATATATATATATATATATATATATATATATATATATATGTGTGTGTGTGTGTGGTTGCGTGTGTGTGCGTGCGGTTGTGTGTGTGAAATCGTAACAAATAACATGTAAATGGGATTATGTTGTAGTAGATAACAAATAGACTTAGCACACATTAATCATTGACATAATATGAAAGAATATAAAAGTAACTCAGAAGCCAACTAAAGTGAAATAAATATAACGAATACGATTGCAATGTTTATGTTGAGGTGAATATTTAGATTTTTGAAAGATTCATCAAGTATCACAGGTGAACTGCTTCTAACCAAATTTTTCTTCGGTCCCTCCCTACCATCCTCTCTCCTCTTCCTTCTGTTATCCCTCTTCCTCGGACTCACTCTTACCTTCTCTCTTAATATTGTCCTCTAACTTTTCCTATAGCTTTATTAAATATTTATTCCTCACTTATCCTCCTGCTTACAGACCCCGGTCGAACAGTACCAGCTGACGTGCTACAAGAGGCCTTCCTGCCCGTTAGTAAGAGATTCTGCGACACATCTTCCTACCCTGATCCAAACATGGTGAGTGGTGGTGAAGTGGGTGCAATGTGGTGAGGCGAGTGAGTGATGAATGTTATGATTAGAGGTGGACATGATATCCGCATCATTTTAAACATCCGCATCCGCATCGATGGCTGCTGATATTATGCGTCTATCTTGAATAACTAGACACTGTACATGTCGGTGGGGATAATAATGTGCAACTGGTTATATAGAGGAAATATTCAGGGATTTGTGCAGAGAGAGAGAGAGAGAGAGAGAGAGAGAGAGAGAGAGAGAGAGAGAGAGAGAGAGAGAGAAGAGAGAGAGAGAGAGAGAGAGAGAGAGAGAGAGAGAGAGAGAGAAGAGGAGAGAGAAATAATGTGGGAATATATTAAAACTGAAATAGTATGGGATGTGTTTATGCAAATGAGAGAGGAGAGAGAGAGAGAGGAGAGAGAGAGAGAGAGAGAGAGAGAGAGAGAGAGAGAGAGAGAGGAGAGAGAGAGAGAGAGAGAGAGAGAGAGAGAGAGAGAGAGAGAGAGAGAGAGAGAAGAGAGAAGAGAGAGAGAGAGAGAGAGAGAGAGAGAGAGAGAGAGGAGAGAGAGAGAGAGAGAGAGAGAGAGAGAGAGAGAGAGAGAGAGGAGAGAGAGAGAGAGAGAGAGAGAGAGAGAGAGAGAGAGAGAGAGAGAGAGAGAGAGAGAGAGAGAGAGAGAGAGAGAGAGAGAGAGAGAGAGAGAGAGAGAGAGAGAGAGAGAGAGAGAGAGAGAGAGAGAGAGAGAGAGAGAGAGAGAGAGAGAGAGAGAGAGAGAGAGAGAGAGAGAGAGAGAGAGAGAGAGAGGAGAGAGAGAGAGAGAGAGAGAGAGAGAGAGAGAGAGAGAGAGAGAGAGAGAGAGAGGAGAGAGAGGAGGAGAGAGAGATGAGAGAGAGAGAGAGAGAGAGAGAGAGAGAAGAGAGAGAGAGAGAGAGAGAGGCTTTTGTGAGCGGACAAACCACGAAACAATGGCATCTAACAGATGGCGCCAGCTGCCTCCAGGCTGAACTAGTCGCCATTCGTGGCGCTCTTCATCACGCCCTGGAGAGTCACTTCCCTCATGTCATCATACACACAGACTCAAAATCCTCTATCCAGGCCCTCAGAGACACACAGCCACAGGACAACATTCACCTCCTCACCTCCACTCTTCTTCTGGCCCAGCGACTGGCTGCACGTGGCTGGAAAATCACCCTCAATTGAGTTCCCAGCCATGTAGGCCTTAGTGGCAACGAAGCAGCTGACAGAGCTGCAGAATCAGCCGCTGCCCTCCCCAGGCCCACTACGGCTGTTCTGCCCAGCCTCTCCCAAACTCTACTTAAAATAAAGTCTGCCTCGCACGCCTTGTCCCGCCAGCAGCACGAGGCCACAGTCGCCCTGTCATCACCCTCTGCCTCCTGGTACGCTGCTGCAACAGCTTACCACCCCCTTCCCCAAGACCCATCCATAGCCCCACACGTACGGGACCGACTACACCGTCTCCGCCTCGGCTTTCCCTGCTTTGAAGAAATCAGTCAGGGTGCTGTGGACATCACCTGTGATCACTGCCAGGTCACCTCCTCCTTTGCACTCCAACACTACCTCCTGAAGTGCGAGGCAACCTCCCACCTCAGGGAACGCCTCCCACCTCATCCGCAGCCCGGACATCCAGGTGCCGTCGCCGCTGCCGCTGCGGTAATCAGATCTGTCCCTCTGACCACTCGCACTTCCACCGTTCGGGAGTACCCCCCCTCCCCCCAATGTAGCTCCTTCACACTGCCTTTTTTTTTATTTTATTGTAATGCCATAATTCCACAGGCGGGCTGCTATAGGCAAAAGCTCGCGTCAACCACAGTGTTGACAAAATATTAACAACAACAGAGAGAGAGAAAGAGAGAGAGAGAGAGAGAGAGAGAGAGAGAGAGAGAGAGAGAGAGAGAGAGAGAGAGAGAGAGAGAGAGAGAGAGTATAACATCCAAAAATTTGAATAAATAATCAGTGGCTAAAACTCTTAATGGCTAGATATATCCGTATCCACAGCCGCATCCGCAAATATTGAAAATAAATATCCGCATCAACATCCGCATCCGCAAATAGTAAAACAAACGACATCTGGTCCACCTCTAGTGATGTTTAGTTATTTATATGGCTTTAGTGGGCGATATTTGAGGTGAGTTATGTTAGTAGAGGTAGTGGTGGTGATGGAAGTGATGAAAATGATAGTCTTGGTGGTTTGCATGTATTGTTGGTAAAGTAGAATGCCACGATTCTTGATTCTTGATTACAGTATTTTCCTCTTTACTTAAATCTCCCGCGTAGTGACGTAAATAATCCGTGGCGGGCAACCCCATAGCAATGATAACTAAAACCCTTCTTAATACGAATAATTAGTAATCCAAACTTTTCAGGCAACCCTATTATCGATTCAGAGTGCTAGTGTTATAGTAACTTTATATCAATAAATTCAATTAACGAAATTCGTCATACTCAAGTTGGTTCCCGCCTTTTTGTTGTACCGGGTACTCCATCATGCTCACCCAGTGGTGATCAGTTCATCCTTAAGACCTTAACCTCCCCGTATGTTTTACTAGGTAATCCGCCCGAAGTTCGTAACTACTTTTTCTTACATCTGAACAAGTTTAGTATCAGTTATGTATATCCACGAGGATAGGTAGTGAGGTCATAGTACCGTATAATGAGGCGGAAATTGTAGCTTGAGAAAGACGAATGTCGAGGAACGGTGTTGTGTTCTGTAACCTGAGGATCAGTAAGACGCTGCTGGCTACACAGCCCGCCACATCGTCTGACCTTTCTCTCCGTATACCACAAGTTACCACAAGTTACCACAAGTAAGGCAATTCAAATAACTGTAATATTTGGTAACCATCCATAGGGGGTCATGATATCTAGAGAAATTTAATACAAATGTGGCAGTGAATATATCTCTCGCAGTGAATTTTTTTCTTTCTTCACATTACAAAGGACTGGACAAGGTCTCACAACAAAAAGAGGTAGCACAAAGCCCGTTTAGTTGCCAGTCCCTATAAAGAGGACAATAAGATAATATAGAAAAGGGGGGTGGTCCAATTTAGTTTGGGAGGTTTTGTGTCACTCGTCTCTTGAAAAGATTTAAGTCGTAAGAAGGTGGAAAAATAGAAACAGGAAGAGAGTTCCAGAGTTTACAAGTGAAAGGGATGAAAGTGTATCTTAAAGATACTGATTAACTCTTGCATTAGGAAGATGGATATAATAGGGATGAGAATGAGTAGAAAGTCTTGTGCAGCGAGGCCGCGGGAGGGGGGTGAGGCATGCAGTTAGCAAGTTCAGAAGAGCAGTGAGCATGAAAATTTCGGTAGAAATTAGCAAGAGAAGCAACATTGCGGCGGTGATTTAAAGATTGAAGACAGTCAGTCAGAAGAGGGGAGTTGATGAGACGAAAAACTTTTGACTCAACCCTGTTTAGGAGAGCTGTATGGGTGGATCCCCCCCAAAACATGTGAGACATACGCCATACCTGGGCGGATAAGGCCCCTGTACAGAGCAAGCAACTTGGAGGGAGAAAAAAGGACGCAACGCCACAGGACACCTAACTTCTTAGAAGCTGTTTTAGCAAGAGATGAGATGTAGGATTTCCAGTTCAGATTTTTAGTAAAGGATAGTCCAATAATGTTTATTGTAGAAGAAGATAGTTGAGTGTCATTGAAGAAGAGGGGATAGTTATCTGGTAGGTTTTGTCGAATAGATAGGTGAAGAAATTGGGTTTTTGAGGCATTGAACAAAACAAGGTTTGTTTTGCCCCAATCAGAAATATACGTAAAGATAGACGCCGTTGGCTACATACCGCTCCACATCGTTTGATCTTTTACTCTGTATACCACATAATTATCCAGTGCACAAAATGGTTACTACCTAGCCTCCTTACCACTATCATCACCGTTTGTGTGATGATATGATTATGATTATGCGAATAATGATTCAAGTTATAACTTTTTTTTTAATAACAACAATATAATTTTATATTAATGATGCCATTGATAAAACTAATAACAGTTTTCATTATAATAGTAATAACAAGAACAGCAATAATAAAAAATAAAAATAAAATAAAAATACTGGTAATATTAGCAATAAATAATGATAACAAAGTAGGTAATAATAATACAAATGAAAATGATAATAATTACTATTAATAATAATATTTATAATGATAATAATATTAATAATGATAATAATAATAATAATAGAAATATTACTTTTTAGCTATAATAAAATAAACAACGGCACAACTTTCAATAATATTTATTATATCAACAATAATAATAGCAATAACAATTATGATAATAATGAAGAAAAAAAATAATGATAGCAACAATGGTAGCAATAAAAACAAAATTAAATATAAGAACAGTCACTATGATTATAATGATATATTAATAATGCTAATAAGAACGACTTTGAAGAAAATGACTGAAGAATTGTAGTATCGTTGAAAGCTTCGTAAATAAACACGAGAAGTGACTTGCAGTTTAGTGATTAGTACAGACTGGTGCCTGCTGGTCAGCTGGCAGGTCCCGTGTGACCCCTGCTCAACATAGGCTAATACATAGATCTCGGAACAGTAAACAAGGCATCATTCGAAACAGTACCAATTAACAAGTTACTACCTTACTACTTTGTGAACGCTAAACACAATAGACTATAACAGTGAGCTTGATCTGCCATCTGGTGGCCGTCTGGGAACCTCCCGTCAGCTCAGGACGTCGGGTCTAGCGGTGTCAGGCTTGACTTATTTTCCCTTATTCCCTACCAAACCAGCTACAATTAAGTGTTGTCATGGTCAACATAGGTTTATGCAAAATGAAAATATACGAATTTTACATTATTCATTGCGTTATAATGAAGATTGTTGGCAAAATAGAAGCATTCGACCATATGTGTCCTACAGCATTCTACTAAATACTGTAGAGGAATGCATCAAGGCGGGTGTATGGGTTAATATTACCTTCATGCATGCAAAGAGAAGGTAATATTAACCCATACACCCGCCTTGATGCATCCTGATGACGTCCTGATTTGACGAGAGGTTCCCAGACGGCCACCAGAAGGCAGATCGAGCTCACTGTTATAGTATATTGGTTTTAACTATATTACAATCCTTCCCCTTATAATTAATTATACCCGTAGCGATCTGGCTTTTGGGTTACTCTTGAGGATCTCTTCAGCGGAGGTGGCAACATCTGGGAAGCCCAGGTGTTGTATTGATGTTGTTCGGGGGCAACTATGCAGGTGGTCCTTCAGTGGAACACGGAGGCTGTACCACAGATGTCTGAGAGGGAGATAACGGCCTGGTTATTGGGGGGGGGGGGAAGCGCGTAGACTGTATGTCACGTTCCAATGAGTACCTGGTACGTGTAGCCCCATCTGTTGCTCCAGTTGCAGTGACCGACTGCCTGCCCTGATCTACCAGTGGCTACTGCTGCTGCTACTGTTGTGACGGTGGCGGCAGCGGAGACGTGCAGACAGACCTCGGGTTATCAGGAATATTCATATCTCTCAGTTTGATATGGTCAACATGTCTCCTATCTCTCTCTTCAATCTAACAAATTTACCACACAGGAGGAACCTAAGCTCTCGGTCACAGTACTGGGCAATCATTTAGCTCCTTCTCTTGACTTTGGTAGAGAAACAACATAAACAGAATCCCCCACCTTAAGAGATCTAGGTCTTGCCTGCTGATCATACCACAATTTTTGCTTCATTTTAGAATGCTCCACCTTCTCCCTTCTTGTGTCTTTTATCAGTAGGTCTAATTAGGTTCTCATCGGTCGGCCAAACATCAGTTCTGCTGGGCTGATACCTGTAGTGCTGTGGGGTGAAGATCTATAATGAAATACAAATCTACACAACTTTTTGTCCAGAGACCCATTTTTCTGTTTTTTCATTCCTTGTTTAAAAGTTGGGACCACCGTTCCACTAAACCGTTGCTCTTTGGAGGCAAGGGAGGAGAAGTGACATGTTTCACACCATTCAGTGTACAAAAGGCTTGAAATTATGGACAAGTGAAGCATATAGCATTATCACTTACTACGATGGTAGAAGACAAAAGGTAGCAAAAGAGAGTCTACATTTACCAACCGTAACAGCTGAGGAGGCCGACGATAGCCTATGAATGTCCAGCCATTTACTGTGAGCGTCGACCATAACAAGCCACATATGTCCCTCAAAAGGACCACAATAGTCCACGTGCAGTCGACTCCAAGGACGCTGCGGCCATGACCACGGGTGCAGCTCAGTCTTAGGTGACTGAGGCCTCTGTTCTTGGCAAGCCCGGCATCCCATGGCCAGTTCCTCCACATCTCTGTCCAGTCCAGGCCACTAGAAGTAAGATCTGCTGCGACTTTTCATTTAACAAATCCCTAAATGTCCTTCATGTAGCTGTGACAGCACTGCTTCTCCTCAGTGGTTTCCACACCGTCTCTGTTTATTCGATGCCCAATGTACGTCACTTGACTGGCTTTAACCCCGGTTGAGGAGAAGTCCCGCTTCACTCATCCCGCGAAGCACCTCGGCTAAGACAGATTCATGTTCCTACCTTGCTCGTCTACCTACCACAACGTCGTCCAGGAAAACGGTTACGGAGGAAAGGCCAACCAGGAGACAAAAAAATTGTTTCTGAGAAATGGCAACAGCAGAGTGAATACCATATGCTAGTCTAAAAAACATTCTAAGTCCCCGATGGGTGTTAATCACACAATACTTATGAGATTCTTCGTCCAGTTGAATTTAGTTATATGCATGACTCGTGACTCAATTTGGTAAACACTCTGCAACCAGACAACGAGGTAAATAGTTCTTCTACATTTGATAAGGGGTACTGTTCTAGTGCAGCAACTCAATTTACTGTGAGCTTAAAGTCTCACAAATACGCACTTGGCCATTAGGTTTGGGCACGACAACTATAGAAGCAGCCCAGTTACTAAAACTCACTGGCTTAATGACACCAGCCTCCTCCAACCCAACAAGCTCCTTGTCTACTTTCTCAAGCAAGGGTAGTGGCACTGAGCGAACCCTGAAAAACTTAGGCTTAGCTGAATCCTCCACTAATAAGTGTGCCTTACCTTTGTTATAGCAGCCAAGTTCCTCCTTGATAATTTCAGGGACTTTTGCTCAATAACAGCCAGCACTGGAATTTCGCCTAACATCTTAGGCCAGTCCAACTTGAAATAGGCTAGCCAGTCTCTGCCCATCAGACTAGCAATACTCCCTTGCACTACAGCCAATGGTACCTCATCAATCTGACCATTCACCGTTACTCCCACATCAGCAACACCCTTAACCGGAATTCTTTATCCAGTGTAAGTTCGGGAGTAACGAGCTGAAGGTTGCAAGAGAATATTCGCACCACAAAAACTTGTGAACTCAGTCGCTGTCAACACTAAAGCAAAAGCGCCCGTTTCCACTTCCATCGTCGTGTTTCGGCCGTTCAGCTTTACCTCAAGTTTAAGCGGCGGCACACCTTACGCTCAACGAGATGACGCGACGTGAAACAAAGTGTACTCTGCATCAGTGGTCTGTGTTCCGAGACACTCATCCTCTGTAGTATCCGTAACTGAGTAATCCTCCACATTAAATACGGCTTCCGGTTTTGTCTTGATCGGATCCCTTGTATGCCCTACTTTGTGATACAGGAAACACACTTGATTTCTAAAGGGGCAAAGATTGCTGCTGTGTTTCCTACTCAAACACCGGAAGCACTTTCTACTGACAGTCTGGTTTCCGGAACTGCTCTTTGGTCGAAACTTTGATGTCTGCTTCAAATCATCACGAGGTGAACCACGACGTTGGTCCACCCACCTCACTGAAGACGGCACTTCCATCTCCGAGATAGTTCGGTGCTTTAGTTCAAGGGAGTTCCACTCAGCAGTCTCCAGCGCAACTGCAATCTGTGTGGCCTTTTCCTCAAAATCAGTTTCTGCCAGCAATTTACTTTGTACGACCACACTTGAAACACCACACACAATGCGATCACGAATTATTTCATTGAGCAATGCTCCAAACACGCAATGGGGTGAAAGTTTGCATAGTCTAGCGATACAATCCCTTATAGATTCCCTTTCAGCTCGGAAACAAAAGTTAAATATATAACAGGCAACTGTGCAAGATGGCTTAGGGTCGTAGTGGTCACTGAATTTTTTCAACAATCGCTCTATGGATAAATTTCTTGGCGTATGCAGGGCCACACATTGAACACATCGTACTGTAGGTTGCTGCTACAACTGACGATAAGAAGACTGCCCTCTTGGTGTTAGAGTCGTAAATCTTGTTGGCGAAGAAGTACTTCTCGAGCAGCTCGCAGTCCTCTCCCCAGGCATACTTATCACTCTCGTCGAAAACATCCAGGCAGCCAAATCGCAGCATGATGATTCCTGCTTCCAAAGTATCCTCGGCGCCAATGTAGTATCGTTGAAGGCTTCGTAAATAAACACGGGAGGTGACTTGCAGTTTAGTGATTAGTACAGACTGGTGCTTCCCGGTCAGCTGGCAGGTCCCGTGTGACCCCTGCTCAACATAGGCTAATACATAGACTTCGGAACAGTAAACAAGGCATCATCCGAAATAGTACCAATTAACAAGTTACTACCTTATTACTTTGTAAACGTCAAACACAATTGGATAAAACTATATTACAACAATAATAATACTATTAACAACAATAATTATATTAAAACAATCGTAATCATAATAATAATGATAGTAACACAAAACAAAAAATACATATAATGATAATGATAATAAAATATATACTATCAACAATAACAATATTAATTAAAACACTACAGCTAATTATAAAACTAAAACAAATGATAATAATGATAGTAATTATTATAAAAAACAAAAAAAGCAATGATAAAAATGACATAAGAGTAAATTAAAAATTATACTATTGATAATATGTTAAATATATATATATAATATATATTATATATATATATATATATATATATATATATATATATATATATATATATATATATAGCATTAACGATTAAAAACTGATAATAAAGATAATAGTAATATTAATAATACATAATAACAAAAGTAGTTACAGTAACAAAAACATGAATAGTGATATTGCCAATAATGATAACACTGATGCAAATAATAATAATATTAATAATAATTATTATAATAATATAAATAAGGAAATTATAATAAAAATTCAAATAACATTATTGTTAATTATCATATGCATTATTCTAACTGTTGTAGTTGTTAGCATATGTATCATCATTATCATCATCAACTAATACTGTGTATGATTATGTTATACCACACTGATAATGATAATAGAACCAACAATGAAAATGATATTAAGAGTAAAAAATTTTGTTACAATGATAATGCAGATGCTATATATGGTGATAATGGCAATAGTAGGAGATAACAATAACTTTTTCGGGCAGATGCTTGTTTTCTACACATAGTACCTTCTACCCATTATAGAAAAACTGCACCAGAATTGAAATTCTAAGACTTAATGTTTAAACATTCATCAACATTTTGGCTATTTACCAACCAAGCTTTGAACTTCATACTGAAATTAAAACGGTATTCAGCAATTACATTCATATTTGTTTTCGGTATTTCATGCTTTAAAATTGTAGTCAGTAGTCATTTTATATAATATTTGAATAATATTTAGTAGTTTTTCACAACACTGTTGCAATGCATGCATTTAAAAATATTGCACGCAAATATTTTTTTATATCTGTTTATTTAGATATTTGTTTATCTAAGAGTTTATCTTTCTTTGGTATATACTTTCTTCATTTTATTCTCTACCATCACAGGGAGGCTACCCTGTTAAATAGCACAAACATAAGTCATAAAAAAACCCGTTTTATTGCCAGGCTACCAAAAACAGACATATATCATCTAAGTACTTCAATGCATATAATAGCAAAACATAATGATACTGACAATATACTTCCTTTCCCACTATCCTGCAGGTATTATGTGCAGGAGGTGAGGGCATGGACACCTGTGGGGGCGATTCAGGTGGGCCACTAATCATGGAAAACGCTCGCACAAGTACAAATTACCTGGTGGGGCTAGTGAGCAATGGACCAACAGTGTGCGGTGTCCTCCAGACTCAAGGCGTCTACGCCAACGTCCATTACTACATATCCTGGATCCTGCAGCGTCTCAGGCCGTAGAAACGAAGCAGACTCTATATATAGATTTTGATCAGAAATTATATATTAGGAGCATAATGAAAAGTTGAATGTAAACAGTATTACTTCGCATTCCTGTTTATTACTTTTTCTCTTGCGGCAGTTTTAATACGGTACATATCCGTCTCAATTGTATTTTTCTCTCACATATTGTGTTTTTCTATATTTTGCATATTTAAGGGAATGTTCCGTGCGTTAGAGGATAAAAAAAGAAGTTGTGACATTCGAGATTAACATTGTAAACTTTTTGCAAGCTTTTCTTATTAATTATTCTATTTTTGGAAACAAATTTCGTCGTTCACAACTATGAATTAAAATATCATCATCCAAAAGTGTATCCTTGAATATGAAATTTGACGTGGAAACATAAAACACATTAAAAATGTTAATCAAAGTTGAAATCTACAGTCAAAAAAACTTCCTTGAACATGACTGAATAAAACTGCCAGAATAACCGGCAAGATAAGTAATGCAAAGTCATCTAGCACTAACATCAACATTAATTTATTTTCGTATCACATAACCGATTAGTGGAACAGCCTGTCTGCCTTAATAAGGGCAATTTAGTCAAAATACATTTGGATGAACTTTGAAATATCTTAATATTGAAATCACTAGATTTATTGTAATTTTAGGAAATATCTTTATGATTCTAGAACATATTACATATTCCTAGTACAGATTTTTTTAAAGGAGTCATGAGTCAATCACGATACATTTCACAATGCATTGAAAAGCTAATTTTAGCTAAACACCTTTAGTATATATCGAACCTGTTTCCAATTCGCCTGCTGATAACTTTGTTTTTTACGCCTAGGGGACTGGCCTAGAGCGAAACAAAATTCCATAAATAGCCTGCTGATTACCAGTCCCCGTAAAATAATTATAGTGAGAGACATCCAGTAGGAGAGGACCAATTTAGAATGGGATATAACTTGATACTCCTCTCCTGAAAAAAATTAGTCATAGATGGTGGACAATAGATACAGGAAACTAGCTCCGAAGTTTACCAGTGATTAAGAAGGAATAGTGAAGATGCTGTGTATTTAAATCAACAGGCCCTTGTGGAAGGAACAACCTAATCTTTAGTAATAAAATATGCATGGGATACTATTAAACTAACACAAATAAAATATCTCAAAACTAATCTATTTATCATTACATTATGTGTTCCCATCTTTTGTATAATAATTTTTTCTCAGATCTCAATCAACCGCAACAATTACCTTTTCATCGTTCACTACTTAAACCAGGGTGGTCCAACTTCCTCCACGCCGTAGGCAACTTTGGCAGTAAACGTTTTCGTTGAGGGCCTTTAATATATAGAGCGTCGTCTACATTTACCGACAGTCCACATTTATCGACACTTTTTCAGAAACATTACTCGCTGCGAACCCCCTTTAAACTATAGGAGCTCTTTAGTCATTTCCTTACAACATGTACTCACCCGGAAAGTGTTTAGACCTATCATGCAACTCTACTGCTAACCGACTGTGTAGACGACCTTGAAATGTTTTATGCTCCTGCTGCAGAAATCACCGAATCGTGCATATGAACATGTAAGTTAATGCATATATCCATGGATGTGATTGTTTATTTCAAGTCGGAATAAAATATCTACTGTTTTTAACTGATAATCTACAAAATAGGACTAATACGAATGACATTGCTGCAGTTTGTTTTTCTGTGATGACCTATATGTGTATTCTCCAGGGTGTCGATAATTGTGTACATAAAAATGAACATTCCATTGTTATCGACAGTATTAACTTTAAAGGCATATTTTGAATAAAGTAAAGAATATTTGAAATAAAGTTCTCAATGTATAAGTACATTAGACCTTCTGTGATACCAACTGTAAATATTGACCTTGTACTTGGTCTCGTTTTTTATATATAGCTGTTCAAATAAACCCTGTCATTACACACTCGTCCGGATCAGATCCCATATGTGTACACACACATGTATAATGTTTCATTATGGCTACAATACTTTGTCGGCTTACTTCATTCTGTAAATACTTGGACATACAATTACCTTGCTGTCAGTTACGTTTTTGGTTAACTTTGTAGGATTTTGCTTGTAGTTCTGAAGAAAAAAAATGTTTGCCTGTCGATAACTGTAAAACCCTGTCGATAATTGTGTAATGATTTCCCTTTCTTTTACTTGTTATACCACGTGACATAAACGTGACTTTGCCCCGTGATGACTCGTTTTCTACTCTGCATACAAGCCATATGTAAACCATGTATGTGTTGATACTTTCCAAAACACTTATACCTCCCAAGGGTAAACTTTTGTCTTAAGCTGTCGCTAACTGCAGACGACGCTCTCTCTCTCCCCTCTTCTCTCCTCCTCTCCCCTCTCCCCTCTCTCTCTCTCTCTCTCTGTCTCTCTCTCTTTTTCTCTTCTCTCTCTCCTCTCTCTTTTCTCTCCTCTCTCTCTCCTCTCTCCTCTCTCTCTCCCCCCTCTTCTCTCTCTCTCTCTCTCTCTCTCTCTCCCCTCTTTTCTCTTTTCTCTCTCTCTCTCTCTCTCTCTCTGCACAAATCCCTGAATATTTCCTCTATATAACCAGTTGCACATTATTATCCCCATCGACATGTACAGTGTCTAATTATTCAAGATAGACGCCGTTCAATCAATGCCGTTCTTAGACGCCCTTCTAACGCAGAAAGAAGAATCATTCATTACAAACGTCTACGTGAAGCCAACGAACACCGGACACTGCCTCAACGGAGAAAGCAAATGCCCGCAGAGATATAAAGACTCCACAGTCGGTGCTTATATCAGAAGAGCTCTCACACACAGCAAGCAGTACATGGCAACTTATGCACAAAGAAATCGAGCGATCCATTCAAGTCCTCATCAACAACAGCTTCAGCGAGAGAGACATCAACCGTCAGACTAAGAAACTCATGGAGAACTGGTACAACCCTAACGCCTCAAAAAAGAATCAGGACATAACTATCTTCTACCGGGCTTTCTTCTCCACCGCTCACCAGGAAGAAGAAAGAATAATATCACAAATCGTCCACCGTAATGTGAAACCTGCAGACCCAGCGAGGAGAATAAAAATACAAATTTATTACAAAAACAAGAACACCAGCAACCTCCTTCTCCGTAACAGCCCAAGCCAGACGAAGGAGACAAAACAAAAGTCCCATGTCGTATATATGTAGGCTCACTTGCAAAAGAGGAAACTGTGAAATCCTCCCCTCATCCTACATCGGCATGACGACAACGAAGCTGTCTCGACGTCTTACCTGCCACCTAACTTCCGGAGCCCCAAAAAGTCACCTATTAGAAAAACATGGCATCATCATCACAAGAACATTTTTAGAAGAAAGTACAGAATTGGTCGACATGTGTGCAGATGTGCGGCGACTTCCAATTCTAGAAGCACTATACATAAAAGAGATCAATCCCAAGCTTAACGTACAGGCAAACGACCTACAAGCTCTACCAAGCTTGAAAAGAACAAAAGCTAATAACAGCCTACTCACAGAGAAACAAAGCGAGGAGTCAACAACCAATAAGCGTCTCCCACTCACGGAGACAAAAAGCAACGAGAAGCAAAAGCTATCTACCAATCAGCGCCGCCCACTAGGCTGCGTGGCAGCCAGACTTCATCAATAAATAGCGCTTCACTCCGCAACTAAGTCATGCTCACCTCTACAACTGAGGAAAAAACATCTTCCACATGCTGTTGAGAAGGGTTCTTAGACCCCAAATTGCGATACAGCAAAAATGACAAGCTACGGCGAAGTCATACAAGTGATTACAAAAGAGAATAAGACACTCTTAAGACAGAAAATATCTTTAAAAAGATAATAAACGCTGAACTAGCTATCACTTTTAACGATATATATATAAAATAATATATATATATATATAATATATATTATATATATATATAGAGAGAGAGAGAGAGGAGGAGAGAGAGAGGAGAGAGAGAGAGAGAGAGAGATGAGAGAGGAGATAGGTATATATATAAATATATATATATATATTTTATATATATATATATATATATATATATATATATATATATATATAGATATAGGATATCTAGTTATATATATATATATATATTATTATATATATAATTATGTATATATATATATATTATATATATATATATATATAGGTATATATATAGGTATTTTATAGGTATATATATATATATATGTACAGGGAGGTCCTGTTATACGAGCATTCGGTACACGAGTATCCGATGTTACGAGATGTGTAAATTAAGGTTAGTTTCAATATACGAGATCGAAAATCCAATGCTACGACATTCAAACTGGGGTGAGTAAAATTACCAAGTTATTTACTAAAGTAAATTACAAGTTATTTACTAAAATTATAGTCATTTACTGACTATATGATTTTACCTAAGGTTGTACGATAATCAATCTGAAAATATGATAATTCTGGTGGCTCGGTACGACAATGTGGCCTACAAAAATTCACATCCTGGACGATGTACAATGATTCAGATGCGCAGAGACGAGTTTGTGGGCAGTGGAAGAGGTCTGCGCACCCCTCTCTTGTCCCTTACCTACCCTACCCTCTCGAGTCTTCAATCCTACCTCCCCCCCTTTTTTTGCACCCCCTTCCGCCTTCTCCCCCCTTTCTCATTCACCTCCACCCACCCTCTACTCCCTTCCCCCTACTCCCATGACCACGTGGTGATGCCACCCACCCCTTACTCCCTATCCCCTACTCCAGTGGTTCTCAACCTGGGGGCCATGGCCCCCAAGGTTGGGGGCCATGCAAACATGGCAAACACTTGCCAAGCAAACATGGCAAGAATTTAAGGGGGCCATGGTGGGCTGTTGCAAATTATACATTTCTAAATAATGTTAGGAATCTGAATTTAAAAAAAAACTTGCATCACTGTCCTGGCAAATTTTTTGTTCTTGTTTTAATAATGAATTGATTAATCATTAAGTTGACAATAAAATGTTGTCACATAATATTGTTACGAATGTGTGTGTACGTGTGTATGTATGTATGTGTGCGAAATTGTAATTGTTTGTGCAGTGTAGGTGTGATAGAAAACGCGGAGGAGAACGAACGCGTATGAGGCGGGTGAGAGACACGGGCGGTGAGTGAGGGTGAGTCACCGGGAGACAGAGGGGGAGTGGCGATGGAATGACCTCAGTGTGGCCTGGGATATCATCACGTAAACATGTGGGTATAATTGATTCTGAACCATATACTGTGTTACTTAATATGTTCGACAATTATAAATGCGGTCGCTGTTTTTCGTGTGTGAAATATTTCTTATTTTTTGGTATCATTGTTTTTCATGCTCATTCCCTACTTAGGTATTCATGTTTTTTTTTTTTTAGTGCTAATATTGATGTGACTCGCTATTCTTATTATTATTATTTCAATTGGGGCAGTGCTTGTCAAAGGAGGCGTGTTCTTGCTGTAGAAAGTACATTTCAGCTTGCTAGCTTGAGTGTGAATGTTTATCATCTTTACTCTCTCTGTGTGTATGTTTGTGTATGACTGTGTGTGTGCTTAATTTGTGAGTCCATGGATGTGTTATGTATGTGGATATTTGTGTGTTTGTCATTTTATCACTTGTCCTATTTATCTGTCCTTCATTATCATTCTTTTGTCTTATCACTTAATGTTTGTTCTGATGTTCTGTCTTCTTTATTTGCCGTAGATTTGCGATGGCTACTAGAGTTATTAAGAAGCGGAAGTACAGTGAAGAGTACATTAACTACGGATTTACATCAATCCTCGCTGATGGCATCGAGAAACCTCAGTGTGTACTGTGCTTCAAAGTGCTGGGGAACGATTCTATGAGGCCTAGTAAGTTGAAGCATCATTTGCTGACCATCCATCCACAGCATGCTGAGAAAGACCCCGATTTCTTCAGGCGCCACCAAAGTAGTTTGGGAAAACAGAAACTGGATGCGACTGGTGCTTTCCAACAACAGACCTCAAGTGTAGTTGAGGCATCATACGAGGTTGCCCTCGAAATAGCGAAGCAAAAGAAGCCCCACACAATTTGTGAAACCTTAATCAAGCCATGTACTTTAAAGATGGTCAAGCGTGTTCTTGGAGATGCAAGTGAACGTAAAATTCAACAAATTTCCTTGTCAAACGACACAGTGAAGCGGAGAATTAATGAAATGTCAGATGACATAAAGGAAAAAGTGATACAGGAGATCAAATCGTCTCCAACTGGTATGTTTGCAATACAGCTGAATGAGTCATCGGATGTGAGTTCTTGTGCACAGCTACTCGTGTTTGTTAGGTATGTTTTCTTGTGTGATATCAAGGAAGAATATCTGTTATGTACACAGCTTGAGACCACCACAACAGCTAAAGATGTGATGGAAAAGCTATCTTCTTTCTTCAAAGCTAACAGGATCCCCTGGGAAAATTGTTGTGGAGTCTGTACAGACGTGGCTCCAGCGATGCTGGGATCAAAATCAGGGTTCCAGAAGCGTGTCAAGGAAGTAGCTCCGGATGCCAAGGGGGTTCATTGTATGATCCATCGTTTTGCACTGGCGTCGAAAACCCTCCCTGATGAACTTTGCAAGATCCTGGAGGCAGTGGGCAAATGCGTCAACTTTGTAAAAGCTGGAGCTCTGAACTCTCGCCTTTTCCAGAACCTTTGTAGAGACATGGATTCGGAGCATGAAGCTCTCCTCTTTTACTCCAAAGTGCGCTGGCTTTCCAAGGGCAATGTTGTGAATCGAGTGTTTGAACTTCGGGGGGAGCTTAAATTGTTCCTGGAAATGCAAGGGAAAGATGATCTGTTGAGTCACTTCAATGAGGTTTTGTGGGAGCCACGTCTTGCATATTTAGCAGATATATTTGAGCAGCTAAATAGGTTGAATCTGAAGCTACAGGGCAAGGAAAGAAATGTGTTTCACCTGATGGATTGTCTTCGTGGATTTCTTGCCAAGCTCCAGAATTGGCAAAGGAAAGTCGGTGCCGGGAATGTTGCCATGTTTGAAAACCTTTCAGCTGTCCTTGACGAGAATGAATAAGATAGTCTGCTTGACCCATTACTTAAAACTGAAATCACTCAGCATCTGAGATCCTTGGAAAGTGAACTTAATAGGTACTTCCCAGAATTCGAGGAGGAAGAAGGGAAGTTGGTAATGAATCCATTCTCTGGCACTCTTGATATTACTACCATTCCCAGTGATGTTCAGGACGAGTTCCTTGATCTCAAACATGATTCTGCTGCCAAATATCTCTATGAAGAAAAATCTCTGAATGTATTCTGGTGTTCAATGCATCAGTCATATCCAAAAGTCAGTGAGATTGCACTTCGACTAGTCTTGCCTTTTTCAACTACCTATTTATGTGAGTCTGGTTTCTCCACCCTTCTACAAATCAAGAATAAGAGCCGGAACCGATTGCATGTGGACCCCGACATGAGATGTGCATTGTCAGTGACACAACCTCGGATTCGTCAACTGACTGAAAAGAAACAATATCAGCCTTCCCACTGATGTGTGATAAAATATGCAGAGATTAATTGAACTTTTTCCTAACCAGATTCAAATTTGCTAGTGTCCGCTAGTCTTTTGTAGGCAAGTGATGTAAGTTAAGCATATCACAGAAATCTATCAAATATAAGATAATTATGACTGTAAACTTTGTAATAAAGCAAGGCTGTTCTCTTCATCAACTTTTTTTTTTTTTTTTTTTTTTTACCTTTTTTGGCGGGGTGGGATTTGGGAGAAAAATGAAGGGGAGCCACACGAATGTTGAGAATTCATGAAGGGGGGAATGGAGTGAAAAAGGTTGAGAACCACTGCCCTACTCCCATGACCACGTGGTGATGGAGGAAGGGGGTAGGGAGAAGGGGGTGGGTGGTGGATCCACAACCGTTTTAACCACTCACACCCCCAACAACGCCTTCTCCATCCCCAACCCCCAACCCCCCCGTTTCCCCACCGACACCATCACCCCCTTCTTTATTACAACCCCCCTCCCCCGTCTCCTCCCTTCGTCATTACCAACACAACCCTGTTTCTCCCACCTTCATCTCTAGCCTCGGCCCCTTCCTTCTCCATCACCATGGCAACACACACCCACGTGTGAGGCATGTTGCATGTGGCATGGCACTTGACGCTATCGTGATACGTTCATGGCACTGTCGTGGTTATCGTAACTCTATCGTGACGACAAAATGACCGTTGATTTTCCATTCGTGACATTGTCTTACAGCTGTCATGACTCCATCGTGACCA
>JACEEZ010020928.1:265000-292500 GCA_016584305.1 Chionoecetes opilio
CTAATACTGCTCTTCCACACGCTCTTCACTTTTCTCGCCCTGTCCTTCCCTCTTTGAACCAGTTTTTCCTTTCATCTGTACTTTCTTTTTGGGTGTGTCACAATTTCTCTCCTAGTATTTCAATCTGCTGCAATTCATTTCTCCCTTCACCTTTTCTTTGTTTTCTACAATCATAATTATATTTTCCATTCTTCCGCCCCTTTCTTTCTTGTAGCTATACTGCTATTCCACTTAAAATGTTCTCTTTCCTATCTAGGAGATAGTCTAGTCATCCAGGGGTGTCAAACTCATTTGCTTTGATGGGCCAAATTTGAGACACTACAATACTGCACGGGCCGCATTTATATGTCATGGCCACAACCATACGTTATTACATTGTCCATACGTTAAGTGGAAGATATTACGATGCTTACGCTTTAAACAAGTGCCTGATTATATTTTATAATAGCGAGAGCGAGCTAACAAGCACACACACACACACACACACACACACACACACACACACACACACACACACACACACACACACACACACACACACACTAACACTTCATACGGAAAAGTTAGAAACAGTTATTTGTTATTAATAGATACCAGCAGATAAAAAGTAAAAAGTAAGAGAAAAAGGTGCAACCTACTAGTTCCTTAGTCTTGGGAGCCACTGCTTCCAGATACCTGACCACTTTTTCTGGACCAATGCATTAACATTTGGAGCAAATGACTGGGAAGCAGCAATCTTGAGTACTGAGTTGAGGTGCTTGTCACTGAGTTTAGAACGAAGCCGTGAACTTGTTAATGTTCATAAACTAAAAAATGCTGCTGACATACAAATGTGCTTCCAAACGTGGACAATGACCCTTGAAGCCAAGCAATTAACCTTCGAATAATTTTGGCCAACATATTGATAAAACCTGCCTTATTCAGAGCTAGAAAACTTTTCTTTCAAAATAAAATCACACTGCATCTCAGTTACTTCAAGTTGCATATCTTCTGGCAACACATTAACATCAACTGAAAATGGGTTTTTAAAGATAGCAAGAGGCATTTAAAATCACAAAATCTGTCTTTTAAACTAATTTTTTAGCTGGGAGATCCAATCACAATACAGACCAATAATGGTCACTATCATGGAAGTCATCATTATTTTGCGTGGATTTCAAAGTTGGGAAGTGTGCGAAATTATTTGCTGCAATCTGACCTTTAAAAGGCTGAAATTTTCTCTCAAAGGCACAAATATATTCATACAGCTCTGTTACCAGTTTGTTTCTTCGTTGCATCTTTATGTTGAGGTAATTTAAGTGCTCTGTAATA
Source organism: Chionoecetes opilio (assembly GCA_016584305.1). Taxonomy (NCBI): domain Eukaryota; kingdom Metazoa; phylum Arthropoda; class Malacostraca; order Decapoda; family Majidae; genus Chionoecetes; species Chionoecetes opilio. The sequence goes on from JACEEZ010020928.1 coordinate 266,312, forward strand.
TCCACCATGAAAGCTATATCTTTCACCCAAGGAATGTTACTCAGTTTATGAACTTTTTTTCCCTTTTCTTCCATTTAAATTTTTGTATTTCACCGCGCAGTTCAAAGAAGCGCTTCAGCACAGTTCCTCGACTTAACCATCTAACATCAATGTGATAAGGTAGTCCATGGGGATTCTTATTTTCCTCCAAAAAGTAGTAAAAATATCTGTGATTAAAACCACGTGCTCGAATTAAGCTTACAATTGATATGACAACATCCATGACATGGTCCGTCTTCAATGTCTTGCTGCACAATACTTATCTGTGTATAATGCAATGTATTATGAAACTGATTGCCTGGGCTCCACGAGTTTCTCCTTTAATTTTGCCACTACACAGCTTTTTTGCCCACCATCTGTGCCCCATCTGCTGATAGACTTATGGTTTGCTTCCAGGCAACACCTATTTTATCCAATGCTCCGACTAAGTTTACAAAGATATCATAACTTTTTTGCTGTTCCTTTCATTGGCACAAGTTCTACACATTTTTTTGTAACATGCATATTTTTATCAACACCTCGAATGAAAACTGCAAGTTGAGCTACAACAGTAACATATTATGTGCTTTCATCAATTGCAACATAAAAGGCCACGAAGGACTTTACTTTGTCTTGAAGGTGACTATTGATGTTTACTGATAATTAATTAATTATCTCTGCAACTGTATTTCGCGACAGGCTTATGTTTGCAAAAGCCTGACGTTTTTCCGGGCAAATAACCTCCGCAGTCATCAACATATATTTTTTAATAAAGTCTCCTTCAGTGAAAGGCCTCGCTGATAAAGTTATTTCCTGGGCAATAATATAGCTTGCCTTTACTGCAGCATGACTTATTTGATGACACCTTTTAATACTAACTGCTGCCTTTTCAACGACAGTTCTAACTCTTGCACTTTGTCATCACGTGCTTTTTCACTGTACTTTTTATATACTTGAGCGTGGTTAGTTTTCTTCATAATGCCTCCTAACATTCTGCTCTTTAGGAACAGTTACTTGCTGTTTGTAAATCAAGCATGTTCGTTTTCCATTGACTTCATTAAAAAAATAGAGGATTTCCCACTACCCTTGCACTGCCTGAGTTGATCATTAAATGTTTTTTCTGTTATAGCATGATTAAAGAGTCAGTAGCTACAATGAATCAAATATTTAGCTCTCACTTTGTGATCTTCACTCATGAAAGTTTACTCAGGACTGACGTCTGACGAGTGACGACTGAGACTGAGCGGCCTAATGCTGAGACAAAACAAAACACAGTACCAATGCAACCAAATACTATAATCTTAAGTAATATGTTTTAATAATGTGGAAATATCCACTAAAACCCCCTCTAACGGGAGAATGGTAGTATATATTTTATAAAAATTGGGGTATAAATTAATTTTAATTAAATAATAATATAATTCGGTTGTAATCACTATACCACAATTAATAAAAGGGGTTTTAACATAATATAAGAAGTTGAGAAAATTTTTGGGAACCTTTCACTAAGGAGAAAACATTTTTGGGAACTTCCACTGTCAGCCGTCTCCAGCGACTTGATAAGGGTTCTCAGTCAGGAATTTCACGCTTAAACCCCTACACGATTAAGGTGTAGCGATCTCTTGATTGTAAAAAATTTTGTAGTCGCTCATCTTAATTGATTGACCCAGAAAACCCGATCAATCGGTTAAACCAAGGCTAAGGGGTAAAAACACCACAACGTAAGTGCCCGCGCTAGAGGAACTGGGGGAAAAAGTTCCCCTGGGGCCTACAACCATCGCCCCATTACGTGCACCTACCAAAATTACCAGGCCCTTAGTCCCCCTACAGCGAACCCCCACTCCCTCAAATAATAATAAGCCTTCAAATCATAAAACCCTCTACCACTGTGAGTATCCCTTAGTTAGCGTCTAAATGGGTATCTTGCGTCTAGGTTTTTTCTTGGGTTAATAGAAGGTGAGTTCCACAATTATTACTATAATTTCAAAGTTTGGTGCCCCGAGGGGGATATCTTTGGGAATGTACAAGGGGGCCGTTGTGGGGCACGCTTACCCCCTCAGCTATTGGCGGGTGGAAGTGTGGAACTCGGCTTTTCGGGCATCCGGCGGTGTGCTGTTTTATTTGCCCCGCGCACGTCTAAATGGTTTTTTAGTGGCCTATGACCCCCCAAAATTTCTTTCTGGGGGTTTAAGATATTAGCCACCATTTTTCCCCCCCCCCTTTGGTAAAAACCTTGCTTGGCCGCCGTCCCTCCCCCGCCGTTCACAGACAGCACGGCCACGGGCCGTTTTGGAAAGTTTACCACCCGCCAAACAACCATGTCTTTGTGCTTGGTAGGCCGAGTCAACGCACATCCCCCCTGATTAAAAAAATTAAAATTTAAAAAACCCCTAACGCGTAAATTTGTATCCATTTTTTTTTTTTTTATTTTTTTATTTTTTTTTTTTTCTTTAATCATAAAATTAAAATCATGGCGGAAGGGGCTAAAAAGCGGCTAAATTTAGGAAGTTTTACAGAATATATAAAAAGTGTGGGAAGCAGCTGAGATTATCTCTTTTGATTATAATAGTTAAAACGGTCTGCTAATTTTAAAAACTAAAGGAATAATTATGAAGGGTTTATTTTCAATCATTAGAAGGGGGGGATAAAGAATTTTAAAATTAATTATGCCCCAAGTATGATCAAGAATGTAAAAAATACATGGAAACGGCATTCAAATATGGAACTTAGTGCGTGATCAAAAAAACCCACACCCAAAGCCTCTTTTCCCAACTTAAATTACCAGATTGTCATTGCCCCATTTGAAGGGGAACTTGGTTTTCTTCTGGGTATATTAAATTGTTTGATGATAGGACTGATTTAACAGAGGTGCTAACTTACCTATTTGTTAGGCATTTGAGGGGTTTCTGGGTCGGTGGTAAAGGAAAACAGTAAAAAAGGGCCCAATTAAAATTTGTGGCACTCAATATGTATTTAAAAGTTTAATTTTTTAAAAATTTTAAAAGGGGGAAAGGTTATTTTTTCGGGGGAATATTTAAAATTGATTGATGATAGGACTGTTTAAAAAGGGGGTGCAAAAATTAAAACCATTTGTTAGGTCATTTGAGAGGTTTGGAGATTGCTGGTAAAGGAAAAAACAGTAGAAAAGGCCAATTATAAGTGGCACTAAAGTTTCTAGAGATAATTATTAAGATAAAGTAGAAATAAAGAAATTTTTTCTGCAATTCTGGACTACTGACCTTCCCCAAAATACAGAAAATTGGGAAGATTTCAGAATAACTTTCAATTACACTAAAGCCATTGAAGCTCATAAACCTTGATAGAGTAGACGGGAAAGGTCAGATATCATAGGGAGGAAACTACCAACCAGGATGCGAAGGGGCTTAAATCAAGGTACAATAGAATTACTTCACGGTCAAAAAAATGAGGAAGGTTTTACAAAGTGCAAACATTTGCAAGGTATTGAGCAGGAATCCCCCACAGGGGATTGAATAACTGCCCAAAAAGGTAATCAGCGATATCACCCCAATTTTTTTTAGAGTTTAAAGAGCCCTCATTGGTGGGGTGTTATCCCGCTCCACAAATTACAGGGGAAAGAAAACCGGGTAGAAAATTTTAAAAATAGACCAGCCTGTAAACCACCTTTAAGCCCTACTCAATGAACGGGTGCCATTCCTAAATATGGGGGTTTTACCAGTTAAGTCATTAAAATATGTTTCCTTCTGCGAGGAAAAAACTCCCCCCCTCCACTTGTAATATCCCCAGATTTTCCACTGGCTCAAAAGGTTAAGGACCGGGGGAAACCCCTAACCGCCTTAGTGGTAAACATGAAATAAAGCCTGTCCAATTAGCTGGGTATTGTAAGAAGTGTAGAGAATCCATTATAAATACCTTATGCCTAATGGTGATGTGAGAACAGACCCTACGGTCATTAAAAGCCAGTAATAAATGAGTAGTTCATCCGCTGTCCCTAGGGAGAATTAAAGGTGAGCCACAATGGTTTTTCGCCTTTGTGAAAACAATGTTTGACAGTGGTGCACAAAGATAATTTATTAGTGGAGAGATAGTTGTCTATTAAAAACTCCCTTTTTAGCAAGGGAACTTAGCCATTTCGGGCTTTCTGGCTAACAAAAAAGCTCAAAGTTTTGACATTTTTCGCCCATACCAAATTTAAAAAAATTAAAAAAAAAGTAGGGTACTGCGTTTTAATAACATCGGTAAAATTTAAAATTTGTAAAAGGACTAAAATTACAGCTGAAATGTTAAAAAGAAAAATGTGTCAGACTAGTTAGAAATCCCTTTTGAAGATGTTGTGTCCATCCCAATTAAAATGGGGGCTGATTATTTTGGGAGTTTTCCTAATAAGGTCATCAAAAGAATAACATTTTCATGTTCACCAGTGCCGGTGGTGATGTATAATGGGACCACCCCCAAAAACCCAGGCAAGCCTGAACAAGAGGAATGATCCTGTCATACAAACCCCCTCTTGTTGCTAGGAATTGGGAAACTTCATTAGTCCCCCTCCCCATAAATAAAAGATTTTTATTGGAAGAAGGGGGTACCCCCGTGCAAAAGTATGGGATCTAAAAACATCGGTATCATACTAAACATTACCAAAAAAAGGATCAAAAAAATCAGATCACTATGGTCACACTGTCAATTATGTAAATGGAAAAATATGAAGTAGGACTACCTTGGCAAACAGATGCCCCTGTGTTCCTTTTCCAATTATCACTAATTAAAACCAATTAAATAGTTAAATAAGAAAACTGAAGAAAAATAGTAAAAATTAGAGTCTTTGATAAGTAATTAAAGATAAATTAAAGGATACTTTATTAAAAAAACTGGACGGAGCAGTAAATTCATAATATAGGACATTATTTACCCCCCATGCAGGGGGAAAAAATTATCAACCCCCCCCATTAGAAAGTTTTAAATTGTATTTTAAAAACTACACGAGATGTACCCTAAATGACGCCTTCAGACAGGACCGAATCTCTTGTCCAACTAGGGATGCCTAGAAAAAATCAGAACGTAAATTCGCTAGGGGGCTGACATCTCTAAAATTTTTCCAAAATTTAGATCTAAGGAAGGGAAGACAGAAATTTCAAAAAATTTCCTATGGCCTGAAAATATATATCAGGAAGAAGCCCCCTATCACGAATAGGTTTAAATCAGTTTTATTTGGTTCTTGCTCAACCCCTTTTTTGTTAAATATAATTTTGCAGTACCTTTTTTAAAGGTTCAGTAGCCAGAATTAGGGAAAAAACTTCTATTTATTAATATAAAGGGGAGGCGGTAGCGGAGCGGTTAGGTCTCCGATGGCTTTCCCGGTGCTCGAGTTCGATCCCCCAAGAAAAACCCAAAAACCCTTTTCCCCCTTTGAGGGCCTAAGAAAAAAATCCACATGCCCTGCCTATCAACTCTACCTTCGACTGCGAGTGCATCGGAGGACACGGGGGACGGGATGGCCCACAGGCGTCCTATAAGAAAAACCCCCTGCGCCACCAACGGGCGAGGGCCAACCATCGAATCCTCAAGTGAAAAACCCCCAGGCCTATATCCCAGCCCTGGGTCACCACTGCCTCAGGCGCTATAGGCCAAAAAAAAAAAAAAAAAAAAAAAAAAAAAAAAAAAAGGATAATTTGCAGGGGGGGATAAATTCAGGGAGAAATAATAAAAATTTTTTAACCTGGCTAATAAAAGGGAGGGGGCCGCCTCCCTTACAGAGTTGGATATAATTCCCAAGGCTGAAGGATAATCAGGAAGGATTTCCTTAATTTTAGCCACCAGAGGTCCAAACAGTGTTAGGATTATGGTGGAATGTAAAAAATGATGAACTAAGATTAAAATGCCAATTTTTCTAGTAGCCCTAACAAAAAGAACACTTTAAGTCATATCAACCAAGTATTTGACCCCTTGGGCATAGTGAGCCCAATAAACTTAAGGGGGAAATGCTAATACAAAAGGCCTGGGGAGAAAAACCCCGATTGGGGGTACCCCCCTGAGGGAAATATACAACAGAATGGGAGCTATAAAATCTGAGTTCAATAAAATAAAAAGAACTCCATAAATCGGAGAAAAAATACTGATGGGCCCACAAACCCCCGCAAATATACATATTTTGTGATGCTTTTTAAAAAAAGCATACGGGGCAGTAGCTTATCTTAAAGCGGAGGGAAAAGTAACTTTAAATTTTGTTAAGGCTCGGGTTGCCCCAATTAAGCCCAAAAAACCTTTTCCTCAAATGGAGCTGAGCATTAGAATTAGGCACTAAAAAGACAATATCTAAGTAAATTTATTACAAAAAGGTGAGGTATTAAAGTGGACCGATATGAAATTTGCCCACACTGGTTAGGAAAAATAAACAAAAATTCCTTTTGTAAAGGAATCGTATAAGGGAAACGTTTATAAGATAAATTTTTTAGGTTCCACATTTCACTATAATCATGTTGCTACCAAGGAAACCCCCGATGTTTTGTCCAGGGAACAATTTTCCCCCAAACTAAATCAGGGGTATGGTTTAAAGGTCCTACCTGGCTGAAAAATAATAATGAAGGCCCAACAAAAAGGGCTATAGTAAGTCAGACATTCAGAAGGTATAAATTATGGAAAAAATATTGATCCAAAATCTTGTTTTGGGTATAAAAAGGTTTTCCTTATTAAGGAAATATTTAAAAACTACTAAATTGGTCTTCAAAAAATAAAAAGGGAAGTTCTACCTTTTAAATTTTTGGGTTTTTTTTTTAACAATACAAAAACAGGAATTTCCCGAGGGAAAATAGCTCTTAGCCCGGCCAGCCCCCGTAGGAACAAAATTATCAATTCATTTGGGGCGTACTAAATAATGAGGGGCCAAACATTAGGTGTCGAGGAAGAATTTGGAATGCTGATCTTCCCGAAAAAACCCGCATTCCATGCTAATTCCCAAAAGCATATCTTACTAATTGCTAGTGGATGAATCTCGGGAAATCGTTCTGGCGGGGAAAGGCTGACATATTACCTATCTCAGGAGGGAATTTTGGATACCGCAGGGTAAAAGGCAGTTAAATACTACCCCCAAATCTTGTGTCAATGCAAGAGATATAGGGAAGACAATCCCTATCCCGGGCCCCCGAACTCCCCATGGGTCGGGTAAATTATTAAAACCATTTGAGGTAGTGGTGTCGACTTACGGGGCAAAAAATCATTACAGGAGTAATGCTCCCCCAAAAAAAGTATATGTTGCTTATTCACTTGACCTTACAAAGGGGGTTTATTTAGAAATTTCTGATGATTTAAGTGCCAAACCTTTTTTAAGTATTTTCCCGGGGGTTTTTGGTTTGGGGGTCGTGTCCTCGGCGATTTATTAGTGATAATGCTATAACCTCGTAGGAGCCTCCCCCATATTGTTAGAAAAAATTAAACATCCATCAGTACAAAAATCTCTAAGAGTTTAAAGGAATGCCATGGGACCTTTATACCCCTAGAGCTCCTTTGGGAAAATGGTACACAGAGAGAAGATTTGGCATGTTAAGTCTTGTTTTGGAAAACCCCCAAAACAAAGATAGGTCTGAAGACCTGAAAACTCTTTTAGATCGTTTCGAATGCAAAATCGTTTCTTTACAGGAACTCCACGGTAGGGCCCCCCGGCTCTTGTAGCTTCTATTTTTCTTTTGTTCTAAAACCTATGACTGAGATTGGACCCTATAATAACCGACCCTTAACCTACTTAGATGATTATCAGTAAATATAAAGTTTTACCCCTCACATTTAAATTTTTGGGAGGGACGGAACTCTTTCCTTTAATAGAAAAAAGAAAAAATATACAAGATCCTCAATAAAGACCCGGTCAAAAATTCCCGGGGAGGGAAAGGTTATCACACCTTAAATAAAAATTTTAAAGGGCATGGGGAGCATTGGAGTGCAGATTATTTTACTAGTTAAAGGGAAAAGTTTTATGGGGCTCAACAGCCGAAAATCAAAGTCCAATTAAAGTAGGAGAATAGTAATCCTTAGGGGGGAATGCCTCGTTCGCAATGGCCCCTAGGAAAAATAGCAAAGTTGCTTAGGGAAAGGGGATTTTGATGTCAGGGACTTTCTAGGAGGGGGACAACGATGGGGGCGGACGGTAAAAAAAATTTATTCGCCTAGAGTTAGTTGAAGAGGGAAAAGGGGGACTCGGGTTGCGTATTTGGCAGGGGCCCAAATTAGGGGACTCCCGATCTCGGAGGCAAGGCTTTTAAATGTAAGGGCCACTTGGAGAAACCTCTCAAAGGGGGCAAACACCTGAAGCGAACCTTCATTTTTCGCCGGCCCCCAGTTTGGAATTATCAAAATAAAAACCCCTTCTAATCGGGAGAATGGGATGTATAGATTTTATAGAATTTGGGGATAAATTAAAAATGCTTTAAAAAAATAGTAATATAATTCTGGTGTAACATAGTACCACAATTAAACAAAGGATTTAAAATAATATAAGAGTGTGGGGCGAAAAAAATTGGAACCTTCATGTATAGGAGTAAACATTATTGGAACTTCCACGTGCAGCCGTCCCAGCTGACTTGATAAGGGTTCTCAGTCAAAAATCATTTACGCATTTTAATCTACACATTAAGGTTGTGCGACTCTCTTATTGTACACAAGGTGAGTCTGCTCATTTTTAAAATTTATTGACCAGCATAACCATCAATCGGTTTAAAATAAGGACTAAGGGTAAAAAAAAAACCACAACAGTAAGTGCCGCGCCAAGGAAAGGGAAAAAATTACCCTCGGCCCACAACCACGCCGCCATTTCGGCACCACCACTTACCAGCCCCTTTGTCGCCCCCACAGCGACTACAAAACCCCTCCCCCCTAAAATTATAATCAAAACCTTCAAATCATAAACCCATCTACCACTGCGGGGTTACCTTAGTTAGCGTTAATAGGGTATCTTTTAGTCCAGGTAGTTCTTGGGTTAATAGCAAGGGGAAGTTTACTAAATTATTACTATAATTTCAACAAATAATTTTCCCTTCAAAAAAATAATTGGTTCAGTGTAAATTCAAAATCACTTCTAGTACCACACTTAACATTTTTTTTAAAGACTGTTTCAATGCCATATTAATACATTTAATATATGAATCAATGTAACGTGCTGGCAACTGGGGCACCCATTGAACGTTCGCCCGTCGAACAGTCCGCCCAACCCATCACGTAACAAGGGGTGACAAACTCTGACGTTCAAAGGATAAAATATTATCAATTTAATCTTTTAACGCTCTCAAGTACTTCGTAGAGATGGAAATGAAATTGAAATGTAGCATATCCTTATATAACTTTAAAGAGAGATGGCAATACTAAATAAAAGAACAAAAAGTGTACTTGGCACTGCTTGGCCAACCTGGTTTCACGGGTTGCTTGAAACGGGAGTAGAGAGCCGCATGTTTGACACCCCTGCGAGTCTATTCCATTTCTTCACCTTCTTATATATTTAAATTTCCCCAAACCCGTGCATCTTTACCCACCTCGGAATCTTAACCTTCCTCTCTTCATCTGACTCATTTTAATATTCTCTTTACCTCACCCTCAGGCCGGGTCTTCAACTCTCTCTCTCTCTCTCTCTCTCTCTCTCTCTCTTCTCTCTCTCCTCTCTCTCCTCTCTCTCTCTCTCTCTCTCTCTCTCTCCTTCCCTCTCTCTCTCTCTCGTTCTCTCTCTCTCTCTCCTCTCTCTTCTCGCTCTCGCTCGCCCCTCGCTCTCTCGCTCTCTTCTCTCCTCTCTCTCTCTCTCTCCCCTCTCTCTCTCTCTCTCTCTCTCTCTCTCTCTCTCTCGACTCTAGAGAGTCTAGACCACTGCCTACGAGGACCCCCATCACCCCTTCTATATACTTGCCACTATTTTTTTCAAGTTATTATGATGTCTAAGCTTCAAGAAAAGCATTGTTAGTCAAACGATTTCTGGTTGCTTGTACCCGTAAATAGATATTAAAGATGTCTTTTGGTGGACGGGGGTAAAACTGAATACAACGCTATTTTTCAACCAGTAAGGCTATAAACAATAGTTACTTATGTATTCCAAATTTTTTGGGGTGGCAAATTGATTGGATTTTTATTTGGGGGCTTCAAGATCATTTATTTACCTTATTGGTAAACACCAATAGACGCTGCAACTACAAAGCTTAGATCGCGGTCTAATATATAAATTCAAATCTATAGAACATCACCTCTACTCTCAAGACCTCATTTTATTTTCCTCACCGAAACCCAGGTGTCTGTGAGAATTGACTGCAGTCCCTTTTCTGTTTCCTTACACTTTCTATCGGGCAGGGGTGATAACTCCTGCCCAAGATGACTCAGTAGAGAGGAAAGTGTCCTGGAGAAAATTTGTCCCCGCTTCTAACGAACGCTGTGGTGGTCGCCTGGGGCTGTTATATAGCTCATTCGAAAGCGCTCGTGCTCGAGATGGACAAAATCGTAGTTTATTCGATTTCTCAATTCCAATATTCGAAAATGATCGTCAAAGTTTAGTACTGAGAGACACCCATATGGTTGTGTGCGCACGCTTAGTTGTGCCTGAAACGTCGGCTTCAACATTTCACATGGAAAAGGAGAGAAACAAGAAAAAATGCTTCAGGGTAGCCCTGAAGACATGAAAAAGGGAAGATGACTCTTGCGGGTGCTGTTTTGTAGATCAAGAAGTGTCAAGAAGAAGGAAAACAAGGCTAGTGTGGACATGGGAAAGATTGCGAATGAATAGAAACAAGGTGGCAAAGATGCCTTTGGACATGAGAAAGATTTGGAAAGGAAAGAAACTAGGTGTCACTCAACATTTGTCCTTTGCCGACTGATACCACTCGTGGTAGGACAAATGTTGAGTGACATCTAGTTTCTTTCCTTTCCAAATCTTTCTCATGTCCAAAGGCATCTTTGCCACCTTGTTTCTATTCATTCGCAATCTTTCCCATGTCCACACTAGCCTTGTTTTCCTTCTTCTTGACACTTCTTGATCTACAAAACAACACCCGCACGAGTCATCTTCCCTTTTTCATGTCTTCAGGGCTACCCTGAAGCATTTTCTACTTGTTATAATGTTCAAATCAAAGCTGGCTGCTGCGTTTTTTACGCAGCGACATCACTTGCTCTCGTGCGAACGGTCTTGCATTTTCAGAATCTTCTATCACATGACTTCGACTTCAATGTAATATTCTAACTAAATGTATATGTGCTGTATATCTCTCACCAAACTCATCATACTTTGTAAATTCTTCAAGTATTTAACATCAACAGTTTAATAAAAAAAAAAATTTGCAGTAATATCCATTCTTGGGGATTTTAATGTTTACCACCAGCATTGGCAATCCAATCACCTATTTTCACTGACCAACTTCGTGAACAATCGAACATCTTTGCTTTCCTCCAAGACCTAGAGCAGGTGGTGGAGCATTCTACCCGTATTCCTGACCGCCATGGTGTGTTAAACACGGAACATTTTTTTACCTAACCCAAACCTCTAACCCAGTGATTCCCAACCGGGGTTCCGCGGAACCCTGTGGTTCCGCCGAGCATCACCAGGGGTTCCGCGAGAAACCGTAAAATAATTATGCGCTATTACAAAATGACAGTGATCTTAATTCATAATTCACAATTCCTACTCAACAACACGTCACAAACACTTTCCAGACACCAACATACTCGTACGTGTCAGTCAGTACAATGTATATAGTAATGAGAGCAAATAATATGCATAAAATAAAAAAAAAAATTGTGTTATTGCCGGTGCGGGATATGCCCTTCATTCCTACTCCGCAAGTTTGGCGACACAGGGGTTGGGTAGGAGGGTGACGCAACCCCGTACGAGTATCATACGTGTCACGATCCCCAGCCCAGCCGTTCACACATCTTCCTTCAGTCAGTTTTGAGCAGCACAACCGAGTGAAACGTGTTAATTAATCTCACCAGTTAATATTAGTGTTATACGGATTTTGAAGACTCAAGCATGTTCAAATATTTGAAAAGAAAGCATGTTAGTGGAGAGGAGGACAGTGACGAAGAATCACAAATACCACAGCCAAGTACGAGTAAAGGAAAAGTGAGTGATGTCAAAAAAAATCGCCCACAATGACAGTTATCTGGTCATTGGCTTTACATGGACTGGAGAAGAAAACTGTCCACTTCCTTTGTGCATTGTTTGTGGGAAAAAGCTCGCTATCACAGCTATGGCCCCAGCCAAGTTAAAGCGACACTTAACTACTAATCACAGCCACTTGTCAAATAAAACCGTGGATTATTTTCGAAGACTCTTGGATTCACAGCAGAAACAAAGAAAAGTTTTTGAAAAGAAGGTAACCATCAGTGATAAGGCCCAAGAACCAAGCTATTTAGTGGCTGAGCTAGTTGCCAAGAAAATGAAAAGTCACACTATTGCAGAAAGCCTAATAATGCCTGCTTGCAAAATAATTGTGAGAACAATGCTAGGTGAAGAAGCTGAAAGTGAATTAAACAAGGTTCCTGTTTCTGATAATACAATTAGTAGGCGTGTGGATGACCTGTCCAACAATATATCTGGTATTTTGTCAGAAATACTGCAAAATAACCACTTTGCTCTCCAAGTAGATGAGACAACTGATATAACTGGTAAAGCTCAGCTGCTGGCATTTGTACGATTTGAAAATGAAGGTGAAATAATGGAAAATTATTTTTGCTGTAAAGAACTGCCAGAAACTACCAAAGGCCACGACATTTTCAACATCTTGTCTTCTTACCTGGAATCTTGTGGTTTGTCAAGGTACCGATGCGTTGGAATCTGCACTGATGGTGCTCCCTCAATAATTGGCTCAGTACAAGGCCTTGTTTGTATCACGCGTGAAAGAAAAAAACCCTGAAATCATAACAACTCACTGCTTTCTCCACCGAAAATTTCTGGTTTCAAAAACTATTGGGGATGATTTAAAACAAGTCCTTGATATAACTGTGAACATGGTTAACTTTATAAAGCAGCGCCCTCTGAAGTCTCGCATATTTGCAAGGTTATGTGAAAACATGCAAAAAGATAACGTGACGCTTCTCCAGCACACAGAGGCTCGATGGCTTTCGAGAGGTAAAGTTTTGACAAGGGTATTCGAGCGGCGACAGGAACTGCTGTTTTTCTTCAAAGAGAATAATAAATCCAGTTTCTGTGAATGTCTTGAATCTACAAACTGGCAAATGAAACTAGCATATTGAGCAGATATTTATCAGCATTTAAATAACTTGAACACCAGCATGTAGGGTGCGAAAGAAAACATTCTGACTTCCACAGACAAACTTTTTGCATTTAAGAATAAACTAGCTGTTTGGAAAAAGCACCTTTCAAGAGGAAACGTCGAAATGTTTCCACTCCTACTTCAAGTTCAAACTCAGACTGAATATGAAAATGTCATTCCATTAATTACAAGTCATTTGGGATCACTGTCAGAAAAACTTCATAAGTACTTCCCCTCCTTGTTATCAGATACGTATGACTGGATGAGAAACCCCTTCACTGAGTTCTCACCAAGTACAGAAAACCTACTTAGTCTGCAAGAAGAGGAAGAACTGAGTGAACTACAGTGCGATCGAACCTTGAAAATGAAACTTAATGAAGTATCACTTGACAAGTTTTGGATTTCAGCAAAGCAAGAGTACCCTGTCATCTCAGTAAAAGCATTGGATGTTTTACTCCAGTTTTCAACTTCTTACCTGTGAGAACAAGCTTTCTCATGTCTGACCGTCATTAGTAAAAGCATTGGATGTTTTACTCCAGTTTTCAACTTCTTACCTGTGAGAACAAGCTTTCTCATGTCTGACCGTCATTAAAAGCAAATCAAGAAATCGTCTTCTGTCTGTCGAGGAAGAACTGCGTGTGTGTCTGTCAAAAATTCGGCCAAGAATTTCACAGATACGCAAAGAGAAACAAGCCCAAGTGTAACACTGAAGATAAGTCATAACATTATTGACTTATTAGTGTGAACTCTCATGACATGTGATGTAATTGTAGATTTCATATGAATTATATTGCTCAAGAACTTTTCTAAAAAATAAATATATATATATATATATATATATATATATATATATATATATATATATATATATATATATATATATATATATATATATATATATATATATATATATATTAGTATACTATATATAGGGGTTCCTTGGAATATGAAAAATTATTACAAGGGTTCCTCCAAGGTGTAAAGGTTGGGAATCACTGCTCTAACCCTTATGTTTATTCTGTGAAACTGTGTTTTCCGTTGGCTCCTCCGATCACAATTTTATTAATGTTATCTTTCTTATCACTCTGATGCTGCCTCGGGACCCACCTAAACGGAGGTGCTTCTGGCATTTCAGCTCAGCTCTTTATGTAGAGCGCATAACTGAGGTATTTTGTCTCTGGAAGGGATGCATACATTCTATGATTCCACACACTTTCTTTAATCCTAAAGCACGTAAACTTTGGTTTAACTCTCATGCTGTTCTCATGCTGTTAATGATATAGAGGCGTCTCACATACGATATAGAGGCGTCTCATATACGGTACCGTAACCATCTAAATTCTGAAACGCACGCCCTTTATATTTCTGCTCGTAATCATGCCAAATATTTGTTTCAACTTACCAAAAGCTTTTTCCATCAATAGAAAATGTCAAAATCTGTCTCAATCAAACTCCTCTCGCGACTTCAGACATCAAGCTTAAAATATATCTAACAATTTTCCTTCTTCATCTTTCCCTCCTATGCTTCACCCAGATGGCTCCTCAGCTGTCTCATATGTTTATAAAGCAGATTTTTTTGCTCAAACCATAGCTACAAATTCCACTCTGGTTGATGAAGGCCTTGTTCATCCTTTTTCTTAACCCACTGTCTATAATGTCTGTTCTTAATATCCTTCGTAATGATCTTTTCTTTTCTATTTATGGCCTAGATCCCCAGAAGGCTCTCTGTCCTGACGGAGTCGTCCTGTTGTTTTCAAATACTGTGCATCTGTGCCTGCACCCTGCCTGGTCAAACTTTTCCGTCTTTGTCTATATACTTCCCCCTTTCCTTCTTGCTGGAAGTTTAGAAACCTCCAACCTGTTCCTAAGTGGGGTGACTGTTCTAATCCTTCAAACTACCGGCCTTGATCATTGACATCCTATCTTTTTAAAGCTTTTGAATATATGATTAATAAGAATATTCTTAAACATATATCTGCTTACAATCTTCTATCGGATCGTTAGTACAGTCTACGTAAAAAGCAATATACTTGTGATCTTCTAGTTTTCCTAACTGAATCATAGTCCTTTAGGGGTTTCGGTGTGACTTTTGCTGCCCATGAAATATCGATAGAATCTGGCATAAATCTTTAATTTTAAAACTTCCATCATTCGTTTACTATCCTTTTCTCTGCCCCTTTATCTAATGTTTCCGTTCAATCCGTTTTATTGCAGCTACTGTAGACGGTAACAGTGGTGTTCCTCAGAGTTCTGTTTTATCACCTTCCATGGTGATAGGACCATCCATGATCCATCACCTCTCTCTGTCTACTCAAGTTAAGGACCACTTGTTTCTTAAGGCGCGGTCACATTAGACACTGGTATGCGTGGACTGGGCGGTTTTGCGTGGGTGCCCACTCCAATGGCTGGAAAACTGCCCACCCATCTACTCACACCCGTGGACGGAGCGAATCGTTCACCGTGGGCGACTCAGCCTCACGTATGGCAGGGAAGAAGAGAGGATTGAGGGTCTATAGTATTGACAGCAAGCCAATTTTAATAAATTATGTATCTTTCTTCAAGAATAAGGATAATACATCGTAGTAATCATAGATAATTACATTTTTCTGAGATGATCAACGATGAGGGACTATACAATGATAATTAAAGTAAAGCTACACACTCGCTTGACCTTGGAACTTCAAGTAAACAAACACATCTTGCTGCACGTTTCCACCTCCACCGCCCTGTGTAGACGTGCTTCCACTCCTCGCCCTTAACGGAGCCACTTTTGACGTGCCCCTATCCTTCGGGTCATCGCAGTCTTAAACAACAAGGAAGAAGAAATTTATTGGACACTTTATTGGACTTCTGAGGCAGCTCATACGTTTGTGGAACAAGTTAGGGAGAGAGAGACCATCTGGAATGTGAGACACCCTGCCTACCGCAAGAAGACTTTGAGTAAAGCCTTGTTCGAGGAGATCTGCAAGGCGTTGAAAATTGAATGTCCTTCCTTGGCCAACTTGACGACAGGTAGCTTATAATAATATATATATATATATAATAGTAGGTTAAACTGCACAACAATAACTCCAGCCCTTTTTACTTAAAATCTTCCCCTCTACCCACCAAACTTGGGGACCTGAGGCTGGTCTGGAACCAGGGTCATAAGAACATAGAAACATAAGGAAGCTACAAGAGGCCGTGAGACCTACACGCGTTAGTTCCTGTTACTTAACATTTCCTACATGCACCTTTCATCCCCATCCATGAATTTATCCAGCCTCCTTTTAAACCTCCCTATTGACTCCGCACTGACCACCTGAAGACTGAGTCCATTCAAATCATTTACCATCCTATTTGTGAACCAGTTTTTCCCTATTTCCTTGTTATTATTTTTAAATCTTGGGTCTTGGGAGGCGGAGACAAAAAACGAGTAATTTATGTTTGACTCCAAAAAAAGAGTGGCCTGATCCAGGGAAAAATCTAAACTAAACTAAACCTAACCTGGCGTATTAACCTCCTAGCTTCCTGAACACCCCATTATCCCGTCCATGAGCGCTGCCTTTGATCAGGCTTATGATGATCCTCCTGACTTAGAATTGATCAGGCACCTCAGACTGTGTAGAAGCAGTGTGGTTTAAACAGGCCTGACCGCACACTGCAATCTTTGCAGATATGAAGTACAGTAAGTGTACTATATGCTGTTGAAATGTCATTCAGGGTACCCGGACAGTTTGCCTACGGACAATGTGCCTACGGACAGTTTGCCTACCGGACATTATGCCTACCGGACATTATGGCTAACGGAAATTTTGCAACGCTGAAAACAAGGACGCTTTGACAAAGAATTCAATATAACAGTGAAACTATTTGACATGAACACTGAATGATCATTCGTAAGATAAACATCTTTTTTATGCTAAGGTTTACAGTTTCTATATATGAAGTTTATATGTTATGCTGTTAAAACTTTGATTCACAGGGCTTTTGCTTTGTCATTTTCATGTGCACTCTTTCATGACGAGAATATTTTCAAATTTTTTTGTGTTATAGCGAACAACTGTTTCATAAACTAGTGAAGCTATTCTTGAACAATCATTATCAACCTAAACAGTGTGTCCCTACAGCTAGTAAAGAAGTGGTATATTTATCCTTACCTTATTTCGGACAAGTGTCTGTTAAAATAGGGAAAAAAAAATTATATATTTGTCCAGTAGGCATAATGTCCGGTAGGCAAACTGTCCTGTAGGCAAAGTGTCTGTAGGCAAAGTGTCTGTAGGCAAAGTGTCCGGCCACGGTCATTCAGACAAGTTTGGAGCAGTGCTTATGCAGCTTTGCCTAATATTATATTATGTAATATGTATAATAAGACACTTAGTTAATTTTGATGAGACAAATATATACTAAGGATTTTTTTTTGGCCATGTATCTAGTCATTGATGTTATCATTATTATGACACGCAATATAATATATACACTATAACTACACTATATACCATAAGTACCATCATATCCACTACCAACACTACAATTACCACTACTACCATTACCACCACTATTGCTACCGTCACCACTATTATTCAAATTACCTCAACAACCGTCATCATAACTATTATCATCAACATCATTATAACCCTAATAACCTATTTGACTCTATGGCCATTTCGAAGTGGGTCCCAATTGACTCGTGGACTAGTCGGTTTAAGTCTTTTTTAGCATGTGTACCATATGGCTCGTGGACGAAGTGAACTGGTGATCATTTGACCTCAGTACCAATCGCTTCAGTACCAAATGACATGTAACCACTTAGACACTTTATACACAAATTATTTATGATTAGTGTTGGTGGTATTGCAATAAGAGGAACTCTTTGAGACAATGTTTATAACTAGTAAAGGTCGGTTTTGTTTTTATGTCCAATGGTAACTCATTCCATATTTTCCCACCGTGATACACGATCAATTTTTGTGATTAGTTTGAAAGTACCGTTGTAACCTTTAAAACTTTAACACCTCATAGTATGTATCTTTCATTAATGCGAATCCGAAAAAAAAGTATTTTTCCATCAAATTATGCAAACATTTATAGACCAAAAAGAGCAAAAAATATATATATTAATTGCATTTACCTTTAGTAATTTGGCATTTAAAATTAGGTTGTTAGTGTGTTCAAATCTTCTTTTTCCTGTAATTGTTCTAATTACTTTTTTTTGTGAAATAATGAGTGATTTTATTTGTGAGGGGGGCACACTGGCCCAAACTGCGTTACAATATATAATGTTGGGGTAAACTAGTGTGTGGTAGACATGTTGCAGTGCCTCCCTGTTAAGTTGGTGACGTGTGAGTTGCAAGATACCACTCATTTTATTTACTTAATTAATTACATTTATTATGTGCACATTCCAAGAAATTTTATTATCAATAATTACTCCTAGGAATTGTGTTCTTATAACATATTTTATGTCCATGCATAGACCACTGTATACCTGGACTGCGCACGGAATATCGGCCTGTCGCATAAGGGCCTGAAGTCGGAGGGCCGTTCGGATTTATATATATATATATATATATATATATATATATATATATATATATATATATATATATATATAATTATATATATATATATATATATATATATATATATATATATATATACGGATAATATAGACTGGTTTATCAGTATATATGATATACTGTAATCTTCGTAAATGTTTGTTCTATAATATTATCAAATAAAAAACCGTAAAACACGGTAAAGAAATGCCATTACGAGACTCTGAAGAAATATGCATGAACTTAATATTCACTTCAACTCTTCGCCATTTAAAACTTTGCGAGTCAACTTTTATCATGAAGGGTATCAATAGAAGCGCAATGGTATTAGCGTTCCATTGCTATATTTCGTTATCTGATAAATTAATTAGAACCATGCATAAATTAGCGTTAACTAAATAAATAAAATCATCACTCGGGTAATTTTCCCGATTGATGAGGTTATTTATTTAGTCAACGTTAATTTATACATGGTGCTAAATCATTTATCAGAAAACGAAATATATAAGTATATAAATAACATCATCAATCGGGAAAATTACCCGATTGATGATTTTATTTATTTATTTAACGGTAATTTATGCATGGTTCTAATTAATTTATCAGATAACGAGATATAGCAATGGAAAGCTAATAAAATTGCACTTCTATTGATACCCTTCATGATAAAAGTTGACTCGCAAAGTTTTAAATGGCGAAGAGTTAAGTGAATATTAAGTTCATGCATATTTCTTCATAGTCTCTTAATGGCATTTCTTTAGCGTGTTTTACTGTTTTTTATTTGATAATATTATAAGACAAACTTTTACGAAGATTACAGTATTTCATATATACTGATAAACCAGTCTATATGATAGTCCATAGACCACTATATCTCTTTGTCGGGCGACCCGCAGGCCCCTATGCAGCCCCGCAATTCAAAACATTGTTGCGTGAACAGTCTAGGTATACAGTGGTCTATGGTCCATGTTATCAATTCTTAACTCACTCAAATTAGGTGGTATTGTTTTATTTATGTGAAATATAATGCAATTAGATTTTTCTGTATTGAGTGCTACTGTTTATCCATTTGTTTAAATTATTAAATATTTTATTGATTGTTGACACAATACGCGTAAGTCTGGGTGGCTTTTATTTAATGTGCAATCGTCTGCAAATAAAATGAACTTTAATGATGTACTAGAATTTGTAATGTCGTTAATATATAAAAGGGAAAGCAAGGGTCCCAATATGGATCCTTGAGGCACACCAGAAGAAATGTCTAGAGTAGATGAAGAGATGTTGTTGTACTGGACATACTGCTTACGATTACTTATATATGAATTAAACCATTTGTTCGTTGTTCCTCTGATGCCGTAAAACTCTGATTTGTTTAATTGGATATGGTGGTCCACTCTGTCGAAAGCCTTGGATAAATCTAAAAATGTTGCTACTGTATAGTTTCTTTTGACAAAAGATGTCAAAGTATTATTAGTGAATTATATAAATACTGATTCTGTGGATCTGTCATGTTTGAATCCATGTTGTGCTTCTGTTAATATGTTGTGGGTTTGACAAAAGTTATATTCTTATGCACATTAATTTCTCAGTCATTTTACTAAATGAGTTCAGTACTGAAACTGGTCTGTGGTTCTTAAGTTCTCTTTTATCTCCAGCCTTATATATTTTGGGGTAACTCTTGCAACTTTCATTGCATCTGGAAATATACCCCATGAAAAAGAAGAATGAATTACATGGAAGATAAAAGCGTTGAAAAAAATGGGAGATAACAGCGATTTCCTTAATCAATGTCATAGGAACCCCGTCACAGCCCGATGAAGAGTCGTAGAGAGTATTAATTACTTCAAAAATTTCATTCTCTGTAACAGGGGTAATTACAAATGTTTATATCTGTCTATTTTGTAAGTATTCGCGAAAATTGGACTCTTGTTGCCTATTATAATTATCCTCCGCTAGTTTACTTCCTATACTCACAAAATAATTATTGAATTGGTTTGCTATTTCACATGGATCAGTAATATCACGGTCATTCAATAAAAGCATATTAATAAACTTTGATTTGTTTTGTCGGTTTAAAGCTTCATTTATTACTTTCCAAGTGTTTTTGATTTGGCCTGAATATTCATACAATTTGTTTTGATACTAGCTAGTTCATGCGGCGTGTATTATGTTGGTTACCTGGTTGTGGAGTCTGCGATACAGGGCCCCATACGTAATGGGATGTTTTGCATATTTCCTTAGGATTTTTTTTTTTTTTCCATGCTAACTATATCCTGTTATATTATATAATATATTATATATATATATATATATATATATATATATATTATATATATGCGGTCGAACATCATGGTGTTTACCAGTATCACCAGGTCCTATCAGCGGCACGATAAGCTCCTGGTCGTCTTCCCCGCTGACTGTAGTGCGCATGCACCAGTTTTCCCCAGAGCGGGCCAAGGCAGTCCTGCTCCCGAGCATGGACCTTCCCGACCCGTTCCAGCCCGGTCTATGCCGCCTCGCGAAAACAGCGTCCGGCCCGCCCTTTCCAGTGTAGACCGGTCTGAGTAGAACTGTCGCGAAAACGCACCTATATTGGAGTCCTTCCTTAAGGTGGCAGGCTTGTATTAAAATATTGTTACTGCGTTATTTGCTTTTATTGTTGTGGAAGAAGGTGGGGAATACACAGCTACACGGACTGCTCCTTAGGCTGGCTGGAGGCGGACTGAACTTATTGCGAAGGAAGTGACGAGACGCTACGTCGCCAATGATTTGCCAATGTTCAATTATTTAAACCTACAAAATACATTTTCTACAAGTTTTTTAATCATTCAAAATACATCTCTCACATAGGCTCGGTTAGAGACCGTAGGCTCGGTCACGCACTCGAGATGCCCCCATCTCGACAACGGAGAACAGCAAAAACAAAACAATTGCAGTTTGGAACATCCCCAACCAAGCCTTGTAGGAACAGAAGAAAAAAAAAAAAATTATACAATGTTAAATTGCTAAAGAAAATCAATATGTACTTGCAAATGCTGAAAAAAAATGAATCGTACAAATAATCCTTTGCTTGAAAACACTTATTGGTCATAACATACATCTCCCCCCAAAATTATGTGGAAAAGGAAAAGATCAATGAACACGACTACGAAGGTACTAAGGATGATCAGATGACTGATGTGTGGGAGAAGATGAAGTTGAAGAATGAGCTGCTGGAGCAGGCTGAGGTGCTGATAGAGGTTTGGATCAGCTGGAATGAGATGAAGATCTGTACATTCTAGGCCTGAGGAAACGTTCTTGACAGAATCAAGATATGATACTTTATTAGTGAAGTCTCTTTGGTTAAGCAACTTGAATTTGTTTCCATGCTCTTTAGCTATGACCATGAAGAATCACTAGCAGATCATTGACATGCCGCGTAGGACAAGGGCGCCTAAACCTTACGGACTGACACAGCAAAGGTCCACAGGTCACTAAATCAGTGATGAAAAGTCAGTACTTATGGAGGTACAGAGCGATGATGATTGAAGGGGTGACCACGAGGCATTATCTACAGTGTGTCACAGTGTGGCACGCGTGGCCCGGTGACGAGTCCAGCAAAGGGACAGATTGGAGTGGAAGGATGGAGTGGAATTGAAGTGAAGTAGAGAGGAGTGGAGGGGAGTGGAGTCGCAGTGTGGGCGGTGTGTGGCAGGTGTCACACCAGTCGCTTCAAGAACAGCGCAGCGTGGATTGTGAGCTTGGAGCAAGTTAGTGAGGAGTGTGTGCTCACAACAGGAATGGAGCGCCTTGTATGGCTTGGCCACCATTTGAGATGGAGCATATTGGCGTGGAATCGAGGCTGAAAGTGGCAATGTGTAGGCGTTGTACCGGGGTTGGGGCGCGGTGTTGGGGACGCCTTGTTTGGCGCCAAAATAAAAATCGGCTGTGTTTCTCCACCTAGAGTTTTTTTTTTATTCCACCGCTGCCACGAATATGTCGAAGGACAGTGGAGTCCTTCCTAAAGGTGGCAGGCTTGTATTCAAAGATTGTTCCTGCGTTATGTTGATTAATTGTTGGGGAAGAAGGTAGATAATACACAGCAGAGCGGACTGCTACTTAGGCTGGCTTGAGGTGAACTGAACTTTGCGCGAGCCGCAAAGGCAGGAACGAAATGCTATGTCGCTAATGAGCTGCCAATGTACAATCATTCAAACCGACAAATACATTTCCTATATATTATATAATCGTAAAAAATGCATCTCCCAAATCATTACTCCTGGTTTTAAAAACACAGGATGAGTGAGCAAATAGTAAAGGAATTAAGCTTTTCGAAGCGCACAGTAAGTTTTCTAACATTAATGCAAGGTTCTCCTGAATGATCAATTGTCAGTATTATTTGGATTTCATATTTGATTGCAGGTCACATACAATACAAAAATGGTAAGAGAGAGAGAGAGAGAGAGAGAGAGAGAGAGAGAGAGAGAGAGAGAGAGAGAGAGAGAGAGAGAGAGAGAGAGAGAGAGAGAGAGAGAGAGAGAGAGAGAGAGAGAGAGAGAGAGAGATAATCAGAGATAAATAGAAAGAGATAGAGATATAGAAAGATAAATATTATATATCAAACGAAAAATATTTAACATTATTTTATGTTTGACACGGGTCCTTATTTAATTGACTCCCACCTGTCTTATATATCATTTAACCTGAGGCCGTAAGGTTTCGAGGATCACTTAGCCACATTACTAATCGCCAGTTCCAAATGCCAGGTATCCATTATATTGACAACCAAGTAGAGACAGACAGACACACTGAATAGTAAAGGGAGAAAGAAAGGTAAAAAGAAAAGAAGGCTGAAGTAGACAGGATACAGTGTAAGAGACCAGCCAACGGAGAAATGAAGATCCTATATTTGGCTGTGGTTCATAATATTTCTTATGATGTGTACCTCTCGACATGATCCAACAAAGACAAAAAGCTTAACACTCAGTCTTGTGGAATATGAGGTGACGGAAATTTCGAGGTCTAAATCACGAAAGAGAATAAGACAGAGAGAGAAAGTAATAGAGATAACGAGAGAGAGAAAGTGAGAGAGTAATATATATATATATATATATATATATATATATATTATAGAGAGAGAGAGAGAGAGAGAGATGAGAGAGAGAGAGAGAGAGAGAGATGAGAGAGAGAGAGAGAGAGAGAGGAGAGAGAGAGATAGAGAGAGAGAGAGAGACCTCACGCATCTACCCTTCCCTGGAAACCCAGCGGGTCATTAGACTCCGCACTCCACCCAAGAAACCCATCCCCCCTACACACCCTGGAATTATGCCAACCCACCGACCTTCACAAGAGAAACTGACTCTTATTTCCGCTAATGTCAGAGGACTCCAAACCAACATAGGAGATCTTGCTCACTCTTTCATCATCCCACACAACCCAGACATCATTGCTACGGTCGAGACCTTCCTGAGTCCTACTATCCCTGCCAACTTCGGACACATCCAGGGATATTCAAGATGGCTCCGAAGAGACCGTGCCCACGCCACCTTCGGGGGCATCGCCGTCTGTTTCCGCGAAGGTCTCGCTGTAGAGGCCCTCGAGGTTGAAATGGATAGGCACCTTGAGATGATGTTCTTCAGACTGTGGACGAGTCGCCATGAAACCATCCTACTATGAGTCTGCTACCGCCCACAGTGGCAGGGAAATGACCCCATCCACTTCCTCCACTCCAAAATTGACACCCTACTTCTCCAGCACAACTGCAACCATCTCATTGTTGTAGGGGACATGAACCAGCATCTGGTTGCGAGGCAGTTCGAGAATTTGCTAACTGAGTACGGCCTTAACAACCATGTAAACTTCCCAACCTACTTCTCTGGCTCCTCCCTCGACCCCGTCATCACAGATTTGCCAGAAGAAGTGATCACCTGCCTCCCCCTGGGTATGGTTGGATCATCAGACCACTCTGCCGTACTCACCACCATCAGCACCACTGTGGTACGCGACGAGGCTACTGCCCGAGTCAACTGGCTTTGGTCTCGTGGAGATTGGGACAGCCTAAAAGAAAACTTGGACTCCATTGTGTGGACGGAGCTTCTTCACGGCGACGTTAACACACAAGTGGAGACCTTCACCAACCTCCTCCTATCCCTCCAGAAAAACCATATACCCAGCCAACCCTACAAATCCACACCCCATGATCAGCCCTGGTTTGGTTTTCAGTGTAGGAGAGCTGCTGACAACAAGAGCAGAGCCTGGCTGCGGTACAAGTCCCACCCCTCCCAACTCAACAAACATCGGCACAAAGAAGCCGGCAAGACCATGTGCCAGGTCCAAAATCAGGCCATACAACGCTGGAGAGAGGACTTAAAGGCCAAGTACAGCGGCCAATCAGTGAGCAGTAAGGAGTGGTGGTGTGGAGTGAAGCAGCAGCAAGGCCTCTTTGCTGACAACACCATTCCGCCGCTCACCAGACCAAACAGGTCAGTGGCTGTCCGCGACAAGGACAAGGCTGAGCTGATGGCAGCTCATTTTTCTTTTAAGATGTCGGTGCCAGACCCTTCACGCGAGCCCCCATAGATACCATCCCTCACCAGGGCCTCTCTGGAGAGTCTCGCAGTTAGCAATAAGGAAGTAGAACATCAGCTGCGGCAATTAGATCCCAAGAAGGCGCTAGGGCCCGACAACATCAGCCCTCACTTACTAAAGGGATGTACTGCCCAGCTCGCTCCACCACTCACCATCATCTTCAACAACATTCTTTCCTCGTGCAAGTGGCCCACGCAATGGAAAGAGGCAAGAGTGGTGGCCATCCACAAAAAAAACAGCAAACGGGACCCAAAGAACTACCGCCCAATTTCCCTTCTCACCACTGTTGGGAAAATCGTGGAGTCTCTCATCACCGCCAATATCACCTTCTTGGACGCCCACCATCTCCTCAACTCCAAGCAATTTGGTTTCAGGCAGGGAAGGTCAGCTGCAGACCTGCTCCTCCTTCAGTCTGCTTCCTGGAACCACTCACTGGATAGAGGAATGGACATCTTTGTCGTGGCTTTGGACATCGCCGGAGCCTTTGACAGGGTGTGGCACCGAGGTTTCGCTGCCAAGCTGAGGAGCCTGGGAGTGCGCGGCGCCCTACTGCAGCTCATCCAGGACTACCTCCAAGACAGGACCTTACGGATGGTGATCAACGGCCACATTTCCAGCCAGCAACCCATCCACGCCAGCGTCCCGCAGGGCAGCGTACTCGGGCCTCTTCTGTGGAATGTCTATTTCAATGACATTCTCCAGCTCATTCCTGAGGCCCAGGCCTACGCTGATGACTGCACCCTTGCCTTCCCCTGCGACAGACGTGACTGGCAGGACACGGTGTGCCGCATCAACCTGGCATTGGACAACATCGTCACCTGGAATAGTCGATGGCAGGTCAGCCTGGCCCCTGACAAAACCCAGG
>JACEEZ010020928.1:297500-302500 GCA_016584305.1 Chionoecetes opilio
GAACTTAAACCTTTTGCCATTTAATATTTTGTGAAAAAACTTTTTACATGGAGAATATCAATAGAAGCAGAATTTAATTAGCTTTCCATTGATATATTTCCTTTTCTGATAAATTAATTAGAACCATGCATAAATTAGCGTTAACTAAATAAATAACATCATGAAATCTGGGAAATTACCCGATTTCATGATGTTATTTATTTAGTTAACGCTAATTTATGCATAGTTCTAATTTATTTATCAGAAAAGGAAATATATCAATGAAAAGCTAATTAAATTCCGCTTCTATTGATATTCTCCATGTAAAAAGTTTTTTTCACAAAATATTAAATGGCGAAAAGTTTAAGTTCATGCATATTTCTTGAAAGTCTCATAATGGCATTTTTTTAATGTGTTTTACGGTTTTTTATTTGATAATATTATAGAACAAACATTTCCGAAGATAACAATATATATTTTATACTGATAAACATATATTAGGTAGGAAATTACCCGATTTCATGATTTATTATATTTAGTTAACGCTAATTTATGCATGCCGCTAATTCATTTATCACTAAACGAAGTATATCAATGGAAAGCTAATTAAACTCCGCTTCTATTGATATTCTCCATGTAAAATGTTTGCGAGCAAAATATTAAATGGCAAAGAGTTTAAGTTAATGCTATTTCTTGAAAGTCTCATAATGGCCTTTTTTTTGTGTGTTTTACGGTTTTTTATTGATAATATTATAGAAACAAACATTTCCAAAGAAAACAGTATACCTTTTATACTGAAAAACATAATATTAGGTAGGTAAACTTGTACGGGAGCGGAGGGGGTTTGGCATCCTTATGGTGTACGTCACGGGTGATCCACCAGGCCTTGTCTCTCGGTGGTCTCGATAAGGCCCCTGTAGAGAGCAAGAAATTGGGGGGGAGAAAAAAAAGAACGCAGACGCCACAGGACACCTAACTTCTTAGAAGCTGTTTTAGAAAGAGATGAGATGTGAGATTTCCAGTTCAGATTTTTGGGTAAAGGATATCCTAGAATGTTCATTGTAGAGAAGGAGACAGTTGAGTGTCATTGAAGAAGAGGGTTAGTTATCTGGTAGGTTTTGGTCGAGTAGATAGGTGAAGAAATTGGGTTTTGAGGCATTGAACGTTTGCTTTGCCCCAATCAGAAAATTTTAGAAAGATCAGAAGTTAGGCGCTCGGTGGCTCTCTCCATGAATCACTTAGTTCCTGTTGAGTGTGGACGTCTAATAAACGACGTTGAAAAATGCAGGGGAGAATCATCAGCGTAGGAGTGGATAGGGCTTTTATTAGACTTAGAAGATCATTAATGATAATAGAAAGAGAAATGGGGGAATAGGACAAAAACGCTGGGGGGCACCACTATTAATAGATTTAGGAGAAGAACAATGTCCGTCTACAGTAGCTGCAATAGAACGGTTTGAAAGAAAACTTAAGATGTAGGCACAGAGAGAAGGGTAGAAACCGAATGAGGATAGTTTGGAAATTAATTATTTGTGCCAGACTCTGTCAAAAGCTTTTTAAATGTCAAGGGCAACAGCAAAAGTTTCACCGAAACCCCTTAAGGAGGATGACCAAGATTCAGTTAGGAAAGCAAGAAGATCGCCAGTAGATCGCCCTTTACGGAAACCGTACTGACGATCAGATAGAAGATTGTGAGCAGATAGATGCTTAAGAATTTTCTTATTAAGTATAGATTCAAAAACTTTAGAAAGGCAGGAGGTCAAAGCAATAGGACGGTAGTTTGAAGGATTAGAGCGGTCACCCTTCTTGGGAACAGGTTGGATGTGAGCAAACTTCCAGCAAGAAGGAAAGGTGGAAGTAGATAGACAAAGACGGAAAAGTTTGACCAGGCAGGGTGCAAGCACAAAAGCACAGTTTTTGAGAACAATAGGAGGGACTCCGTCAGGACCGTAAGCCTTCCGAGGATCTAGGCCAGAAAGGGCAAAGAAAACATCATTCCGAAGGATCTAATGACAGGCATAATATGTCAGAGGGTAGAGGAGAAGGAGGAACATCAACCAGAGTGGAATTTTTAGCAAAGGTTTGAGCGAAGAGTTCAGCTTTAGAAGTAGTGAGACGCTGTGGAGCCATCTGGGTGAAGCATAGGAGGGAAAGATGCAGAAGAAAATTTGTTAGAGATGTTATTAGCTAGATGCCAGAAGTCACGAGAGGAATTTGATTCAGAAAGATTTTGACATTTTCTATGAATGAAGAGCTTTTGGTTAAGTTGAAGTAAAGATTTGGCATGATTACGGGCAGAAATATAAAGGGCATGAGTTTCAGGAGATGGATGCTTACGGTACCGTTTGTGAGTCACCTCTCTATCTCGAACCGCATGAGAACAAGCAGAGTTAAACCAAGGTTGACGGGCTTTAGGATTAGAGAAAGTGTGTGGAATGTACGCTTCCATGCCAGAGACTATGACCTCAGTTATGCGCTCTGCACAAAGAGATGGGTCTTTGACATGGAAGCAGTAATCATTCCATGGAAAATCAGAGTAGTACTGCCTTAGGTCTTCCCACTTAGCTGAGTTGAAGTGCCAGAAGCACCTCCGCTTAGGTGGGTCCCGATACGGTACCGGAGCGATAGGACAGGTTATAGAAATAAGATTGTGATCGGAGAAACCCAACGGAGAGAATAGTTTCACAGAGTAAGCAGAAGGGTTAGTAGTTAGGAAAAGATCAAGAATGTTGGGCGTGTCTCCTAGGCGGTCAGGAATACGGATAGGGTCCGTATGTTTGTCGTGTTGTGTGTTTGTTGGGGTAAGCAGTGTCCGTATGTCTGTGTGTATGTGAGGCGGAGGAATGTCCGTCTGTCTGTGTGTACGAGTGTGCGACCTTGGGGCCGCTCCGCTTGGAAACAAGGGGTTGCGGGGGAGGAGAGAGACAGCAGAGCGGTGGGAGACACAAGACGAGTAAGGTGGTCTTGGGGGTGGCGGCTGCCGGAGCGTGGAGGGGACAAGGGTTTGTTTGCGCCCCGCGCCGCCCTTGGGGTATCTGCTGCGCCGTCAGGAGAATCCCATATTCTCGTTAAGTCAGTGCCTCGCATTAAGCCAGTACCCGTGTGTTGTGTCCCACACGTAAGCCTCCAGAGTGTGTTAGACAACCATTGTGCTGGTCAGAGTGAGCAACTGAGTCCCTGTCCACTCTCCACCTTCAGTAGTACTGTGTATTGTGACCTCCGCCATTAAATGTAGACATTGTATTACAGTGTGTCAGTGTCCTCCTCCTCTGGGGTGATTGATAAAGGTGCCATCAGCAGTGGAGAAAGCTTACTCGCTTCAGGTTTTCTACCGGACCTGTCACCTCCGTCAGGAGTTAAGTGGTTACGTGGGGCGCCCTTTGGGTTGATAAGAAAGGTGAGTGCCCAGTGTAACATTGGTGTCAGTAGTGAGATTGATTGTAGAAAAATCTGTGGCCGGTAAAGCTGTGTAACACGATGTCAAGATGGCGGGCAAGGAGGAAAGAGAAGGCGAGGTGACGCCTTGTGACGTCACTGAGGAAGAAAGTGGCGCGCTTCTAATGGCGGATAGCAGGAGAGTGGACACGAACAGGATCATGACCATGATGAGAGAAATGATGAGCCATAATAGAAGTGAAAATGAGAGACTGAGGAAAGAAATGGTTAGAAAAAATGAAAATTTAAGTGAAATGAAACAGAGTTTAAATTAAGTGAAAGACACACTGAGCAGAGGCTTAACCGAGGTACCGGCTGACGTGAGGCAGGATACTGACGAGGCATGCGCTGCTGTGGAAGGACGTCACCTGCCTGAAGCCACCCAGCGACTATGTGGCGTGACGGGGCACTGTACGTCTCTGAAATGGCCAGTGGGCGTGGAAATCAGCGTAGGGAGCAGTGAAATGACGCTGCTTTTGTACGTCGCCGCGATGGAGGACTCTTGTCTTCTCGGCCTGGACTACCTGACACAGGCAAGGGCGTGTGTCGATCTGGGGAAGAAGCTGTTAAGGGTAGGCGAGGAAGAGCTGCCTTTGTTCCCAGGTGACGCCCCTGCAGAGGTAGTAGCCGTGGAGACAGTGCGTCTGGCCCCGAAACCCGAGACAAAAGTGCCCTGTAGGCCGAGTTGGAAGATAAATGTTTCGGCTGGTATGGTGGAGTCTGGCACACGCGCGGACTCGCACGTGGTTCCCATGGCAACGGCGGGGAGCGGGGCGGCAGCATCTCTTTGCACCCCCCCGCTTTGCCGCCCCGATGGGTGCGGATCAAGCGCCCACGGAGGAAGGGCGGCCTGCCGCTCCGGTGGGTGCGGATCAAGCGCCCACGGAGGGAGGGCAAGAGGCCCGCTCACTTCGCCTCGGCATGGAATCACTGATAGAAGAGCCGCCGGCGTGGTGAACGTGGGAAGCCGCGCAACAAACAGTGGAAGCTTCGGAGAGCTAGGATGAAGAGGGCGTCCCCATACCTGCCTCTGCTGCGTCTACAGGAGGATGGCGAGCGCAGTGTGTGGCCCCCGCCGAAGCTGTGGCGGGTGGACAACGGTGGAGGGATGCATCGTGCCCTCTACCAGGCAGAGTCAGCCACAGCGTGTTGCTGTTGAGTCCTGTCTCCGTCACCGGAGCTTTGCAGTGGAGGGCATGGTCGGTCGGGAAGTCGTGGCGCCCTTTGCCGCGGAGACGAGCAGTGGAGCAGAGGGGAGAATTGCGGGGCCAATGGAGAGTGACTCTTGGGCCGTGGATACCTCTGGGGCGAGCCCAGGGTAGAGGACACATCTCCAGTGGCTTGTGGCGCCCTTTGCCGCGGAGACGAGCAGTGGATCAGAGGGGAGAACTGCGGGGCCAATGGAGAGTGACTCTTGGGTCGTGGTTACCTCTGAGGCAAGCCCAGGGTAGAGGACGCGTCCCCTGTGGTTTGTGGAGCCTGATAGAGGGTTTAGCTGGAGGTCCTGCTTGTGTGTCTCGCGTGCGAAGAGGGAGGCGGCCTGGCGCGACCTGCCAACACTGTGTGGCGGCTGGTGGAGGCGATGG
>JACEEZ010020928.1:307500-325000 GCA_016584305.1 Chionoecetes opilio
TATTGACATATAACTATTTTGAAATTATCACTAACAAAATAAATCATTAATAAATATATTTGATGGACGAATTTTATCAAATTTGCCTTTATTGTTCGAAAACAAAATTAAAAGCAATGCAGATTTTCGCGGTTTTGAAAGTCCGCAAATATGCATGCGCAAAAAAAAAAAAAAAAAAAAAAAAAATATATAAAAGATTAATCCATCACATGTATAGAAAATGTAATTGTCAAACACACTAACAAAAAAATAAGTAAATAGCATGAAAACTAAGGATACAGTATCACTTTAAGGACCAATAATTTACATTTGAGGAAAACGTGATTTCTTGCAGTTAGTAGACGCTTGCTGCATACTCCTGGAGTTCTCCCCGAAGTCTCTTCTTCCTGGCCTTCCTCTGCAAGGGAGCGTCCATACGGAGATCCCTGGCTGTCATATATTTCTCCATAGACACTGTAGCCTCAATTCCGAGAGGATTAGCCAAATAACTGTCCAGATATCCTACGTTGTAGTTGGCGACCGCTGTTGCAGTGGCGAACTGGGCCATCCGCTGGGAAGCAGGCCGGTGTTTAGGACATATTTTCCATATTCTTGAATGGAGATGTTCATTTCTGTTTTGAGTTAGGCCTTTCAGACATCTAGTCATCATATCGTCAGTTGTTAGTCTGTTATAAATGGCTTTCACCTGCTTCAGTTGCTCTGCTTCCAAGCGGAAATAATCTTTCATTTTGGTGAGATATAGCTGTTTCTCCACGTGCAGTACTTCTGTTGTAAAAACACCATGAATCTGGTCCTTTTGCACACTTTTCATGTTGTGGATTTTCATCACTTGAGATGCAATGGAAGAAAGTTGACACTTGTTGACCTGTACACCTGTTGATCTGTATTTCTCGGTTTCCTCCTAGCTTCTGCGGCATATTTACGCCGCATAGCAATGTGTTTTTAGGCCTCGGTATGATGTGTAGGTTGATACACAAAAAAAACAGTATAATAGACCTGTATAGAACAATATACTAACTCGCGTCTAACCGTGTGGACACAAAAGTCAAATTCGCGCAGTTACCCTCCTCTTCCTAGCATGCTCCCACACTGATTTATCGATTTCTGACGATCAGTTTCCAGCCCAGGAGAGTTGCTAAAGATCGCTTGAAAAAAATCTAAAAAAATAGCAAAAAAATCGTAAAAAAAGCTGTTCAAACACAGAAAGATGTCGTGTCAAACTCAGCTTCTTTTAAAGCGCTGGATAAGTAAACATGTCACGCCTTCGCCCTTTAAACGCGCGTATCGCCCTGAAAACTTGGGAATATATTGCCAAAACTACCTTAATTTTTTCAGTGTGTTTAACTCAATTTCATGTTTAGACTGATTTTTCGCTCATATAGAGCCAGCCTCCCTTTAAGAGAATAGTCATATTTATAACAAAAATATTTGTATATGCCTGTTCTTGGTCTTGGTCTGTTTCGTATGGTCTGGTCTTGGTCTTGGTAAAAGACTACTGTATACTGGACGTGCTACTCAGTTTGGGCTATCTCCAGTGGAGGCCAGTCCCGCGATTCCTGACATTTTCGAACATCACTCCCATTTCCCTTCCTATGGTTTATTAGTATAAATGATACACTGTTATTTCCGTAAATGTTTGTTCTATAATATTATCAAATAAAACACAGTAAAATACACTAAAGAAATGCCATTATGAGAGAGTGAAGAAATATGCATGAACTTAATATTCACTTAAACTCTTCACCATTTAATATTTTGCGTGAAAAACTTTTACATGAAAATATCAATAGAAGCGGAATTGTATTAGCATTCCATTGATATATTTCGTTTTCTGATAAATTAATTAGTACCATGCATAAATTAGCGTACTAAAAAAATTACATCATCAAGGTCTCGGAGGGCTGGTCTTGGTCACGGAAGGTCTGGTCTTGGTCTTGGTCTTGGTCTCGAAGGGTCTGGTCTTGGTCTTGGTCTCGGAGGGTCTGGTTTTGACTACAACACTGATATAATATATATATATATATATATATGTATATATATATATATATATATATATATATATATATATATATATATATATATATAATATATATAATTATATACGTATATATATATATATAAATATATAATAATATATACAATATATATATTATATATATATATATATATATATATATATATATATATATATTATATATATATATATATATATATATATATGTATATATATACTACTCAGAGGAACAGGAGGTATAACAATATAATGGACGCACTGTAACATTGAAAATGCTAATGAGACCTTACCAAATGTATTTGTTGTATAGCTTGACGGCTCCAAACTATTTGTATTTTACTATTAATTATAAACTCAAAAATTATCTCCATACAACAAAATTAAGTAGGCATGGGCAGTAAACATATTGGTTCAAATACCACATTGTAAACACTTTCTGTAAACATTACATTCATCTTTGAAAACAAAAGTAAAGAAAATATTGAAAAATGCTTATGAAACCATTATGGTGATCTTCACCGGAATTGTTTTACTCTTTGTATTCATTTACAGTCCTCATAATGTACCCAAGAATACAGAATAAAACAGATGTATTTTATTATTATTATATTACTAGCCGCAAAGCCGCCCTCCGGGCGGACTTTTTGGCTAGCTCCTGCGGAGGGCTATTGGTGGGCCTTCGGCCCACCAAACACAGACTCTCCAGATAGCCCCTTCTAGCTTTCCTGAAATCATGGATGTAGAAATGTATGTATTAACGCCAACCTATTCACATCACCCCCAACCCATTCACTCACCCATTACCCATCACCCCCCACCCATTCACTCACCCATTACCATCACCCGCCACCCATTCACTCACCCATTATCCATCACCACACACCCATTCACTCACCCATTACCCATCACCCCCCATCTATTCCCTCACCCATCACCCATCACCCCCCACCCATTCACTCACCCATCACCCCACACCCATTAGCCATCACCCCCCACCCATTCACTCACCCATTACCCATCACCCTACATCAAGGTTTCCTCAATTCTCGCAACCCACTTTTTTTTCTCACAATTCTCGCTAATAGGCTGCTAAAAAAAAAAGAAGAAAAAAGTGATCGGATCATCTCATAAATGGGCTTAAAACCTTCCCCTGCTCGAGCCGGTTCCAAAACTGTGCCATATGAGGGGATTCCGCCCCAGGGGGCGGCACCTGGAGCGGACACACACACACACACACACACACACACACACACACACACACACACACACTTTCGCTTATATTATTATAGATATGTATCAGATTATTTGTAATGTATTTCATCTTCCAGTGTTGCTTTGTCTTTCTCTGCATTTTGGTGCTCTGCAAGCTGAATTGCAGTCTTGAGGGAGTCACACTTAGATCATGTAACAGTCTGTGGTGGTTTGAAAGAGATTTTTGTGTTGAACACTTTCCTGTTAAAACTTTTCTTCACAACACGCTCATTGGGATGGTTATCCTTCATCCACAGCACATAAAGGTGATACCATGTCTCAATGCTCAGGTGTGTGTCGAGGTATCGCAGATTTGGCGATTTTGCACGTGTGTACTGTAGTGGCTTGTCCCGGTGGAAAACCTGTCAATGTGTTGATGCACCAGTACATGAGTGGCATCAGGAATCTTGTTTCCTGACACTTGACGTCCTCTTCGGTCTTGTGGGGTGCTACCTGTCAGGGTCATGCCCCTTACTGCTGAATCAATTCTTCCCTTCCCATTTCCTAATATGCCTAGGAATCCCTTGTTGCACACAATGTACGTTTTGCCACTATAAATCACTGTACACTGTAGATTGTAGGGACGCTTTTTTGGGTTGTTAGGGTCACGAGGCTTCCTGCGTCGCTTCACTGGTACAATGTTGCGTGTTTCATGATGTAGGAGTTTTGCAATGCATAGTCACCTTTCCCAAAACTTCCCAAACACAGACTCACGCACTAGGGCAGGATTTTTATCGAAACACCCGTCACTGCACGATGGCCCTACATATCTTGCCTTCACAATATTACCGGAATGAAGACTGGTATATTCTTGCACCAAATTTCTTTGTTTCTTGACAACATTTTTCGACCAATTTTGAGGGTTACGCTTCTTCGGTATGCCAGATGATGTGCTATAGGCTGGTTGATAACACTATCGATATCACTCATGGTAACACACAACACTGTACGCCAACGATAAAAGCACAAAATTGGAAGGATAAATAATCCAAGGCACACGTACTACGTGGTGTTGGAGCATTGGAAGGACTTGGAGGACCAGAAACACACCGTGGCGTGTACTGGAGTGTGTTGCTACGCGCGATGTGATTGGCTGGTGATCGGCCAGTGGCGCTCATACCTAAACATTTCCACAATAGCGAATCTTTGTGCTATTCAGATAGAGGGATGGTTGGGACAGGGAGGATGGGACACAATGACATCTTTATCTAAGTTACAGTCCAGTATATCCATACTCCATACATGGGCGGATAAGGCCCCTGTACAGAGCAAGCAACTGGCAGGGGGAAAAAAAGGACGTAGACGCCACAGGACACTTAACTTTTTAGAAGCTGTTTTAGCAAGAGAAGAGATGTGAGATTTCCAGTTCAGATTTTTAGTAAAGGATAGTCCTAGAGTGTTCATTGTAGAAGAAGGAGATAGTTGAGTGTCATTGAAGAAGAGGGGATAGTTATCTGGTACGTTTTGTCGAGTAGATAGGTGAAGAAATTGTTTTTTTGAGGCATTGAACAAAACAAGGTTAGCTTTGCCCCAATCAGAAATTATAGAAAGATCAGAAGCTAGGCGCTCGGTGGCATCTCTCCGTGAATCACTTATTTCCTGTTGAGTTGGACGTGTAATAAAAGACGTTGAAAAATTCAGGGTAGAATCATCAACGTAGGAGTGGATAGGGCTTTGAGTTAGACTTAGAAGATCATTAATGAATAATAGAAAGAGAGTGGGTGATAGGACAGAACCCTGGGGAACACCACTATTGATAGATTTAGGAGAAGAACAATGTCCGTCTACAGTAGCTGCAATAGAACGGTTTGAAAGGAAACTTAAGATGAAGGTACAGAGATAAGGATAGAAACCGAAAGAGGGTAGTTTGGAAATGAAAGATATGTGCCATACTCTATCAAAAGCTTTTGATATGTCAAGGGCAACAAAAAAAGTTTCACCGAAACCCCTAAAGGAGGATGACCAAGATTCAGTTAGGAAAGCTAGAAGATCGCCAGTAGATCGCCCTTTACGGAAACCGTACTGATGATCAGATAGAAGATTGTGAGCAGATAGATGCTTAAGAATTTTCTTATTAAGTATAGATTCAAAAACTTTAGAAAGGCAGGAGGTCAAAGCTATAGGACGGTAGTTTGAAGGATTAGAACGGTCACCCTTCTTAGGAACAGGTTGGATGTGAGCAAACTTCCAGGAAGAAGGAAAGGTGGAAGTAGATAGACAAAGACGGTAAAGTTTGACCAGGCAGAGTGAAAGCACAGAAGCACAGTTTTTGAGAACAATAAGAGTGACTCCGTCAGGACCGTAAGCCTTCCGAGGATCTGGGCCAGAAAGGGCAAAGAAAGCATCATTACGAAGGATCTTAATAACAAGCATAATATAGTCAGAGGGTGGAGGAGAAGGAGGATCAAGCCCTTCATCAACCAGAGTGGAATTTTCAGCAAATGTTTGAGCAAAGAGTTGAGCTTTAGAAATAGATGAGACAGCTGTGGAGCCATCTGGGTGAAGCATAGGAGTGAAATATGAAGAAGAAAAATTGTTAGAGATGTTATTAGCTAGATGCCAGAAGTCACGAGAGGAATTTGATTCAGAAAGATTTTGACATTTTCTATGAATGAAGGAGTTTTTTGGTAAGTTGAAGTATAGATTTGGCATTATTACGGGCGGAAATATAATGGGCATGAATTTCAGGAGATGGATGGTTACGGTACCATCTGTGAGCCGCCTCTCTATCTCGGACAGCATGAGAACAAACAGAGTTAAACCAAGGTTGATGGGCTTTAGGATTAGAGAAAGTGTGTGGAATGTACGCCTCCATGCCAGAGACTATGACCTCAGTTAAGCGCTCTGCACAAAGAGATGGGTCTCTAACATGAAAGCAGTTATCTTTCCATTGAAAATCTGAGTAGTACTGCCTTAGGTCTTCCCACTTAACAGAGTTGAAATGCCAGAAGCACCTCCGCTTAGGTGGTTCCCGAGGCGGCACCGGAGCGATAGGACAGGTTACAGAAATAAGATTGTGATCGGAGGAACCCAACGGAGAGAATAGTTTCACAGAGTAAGCAGAAGGGTTAATAGTTCGGAAAAGATCAAGAATGTTGGGCGTGTCTCCAATGCGGTCAGGAATACGGGTAGGGTGCTGCACCAGCTGATCTAGGTCTTGGAGTATAGAAAAGCTGTAGGCTTGTTCACCAGGCTGGTCTGTGAAAGAAGATGATAGCCAATGCTGGTGGTGAACATTGAAATCCTCAGGAATGGAAATTTCTGCTAAAGGAAAATGAGATGAGATGTGCTCCACTTTTTATGTTAAGGAGTCGAAGAATTTTACATAGTCCTAGGAGTTAGGTGAGAGATAAACAACACAGATAAAGTTAGTATGAGAGTGACATTGAATTTGAAGCCAGATGGTAGAAAATTCGCACGCTCACGCCCACATAATCACACGTCCTGAGACACCCACATAAAATTACATTCATTATTAACTGCAACCGGAGCCCCTCTCGCCGACACTGCACTTCGCCCTCCACGGACACAGTCTCTAATTCGGCCTCCAACTCGGCCTCCAACTCGGCCTCCTACACGGCCTCCAACTCGGCCTCCAACACGGCCTCCTACACGGCCTCCAACACGGCCTCCAATTCGGCCTACAACACGGCCTCCAACTCGGCCTCCAACTCGGCCTCCTACACGGCCTCCAACTCGGCCTCATACACGGCCTCCAACTCGGCTACCAACTCAGCCTTCAACACGGCCTCCAACTCAGCCTTCAACACGGCCTCCAACTCAGCCTCCAACTCAGCCTTCAACACGGCCTCCAACTCGGCCTCCTACACGACCTCCAACTCGGCCTCCAACACGGCCTCCAACTTGACCTCTGCTACGGCCTCCACGGCCTCGACTACGGCATCCACTCAAGCTTCCACCACGGCCTCCTCAATCTCCAGTAAGGCCTTCTCGTTCTCCTCCTCGGCCTCCAGCGCGGCCTCCTTGGCCTCCACATCAGCTCTCTTACCATCCTTGGTAGACGTGTTCAATAATATTTCATTTGTACAATGCATATATTTTTTATAAATTTATATTCATAGTTTACAATTACATATATATTTTCTTTACCAATTGAACATTGTATAATTGTTGTTTTTTCTCTTCTTACAAAGCTCTTGTTATGTTCCCAACTCCTATTGTTTTGCTCGTGTTTTTCTAAATGTCGAGATGGGGGCATATCGAGTGCGTGACGGAGCATTTGTGGGATATGTATTTATTTATGTTTCGGTACTAATAATTGCATGCTTGAATAATTGTGTAGTTGGCAACTCCAGGTGTTCTGCGCCGTGTCCGTAAATCTCCACGACGCGTTAGTCGGCTTTATACCATCATGTAAGCAACTCCTTTGTAGTCCGGCCTACTTATCTACAATATACAAACAAAGCAGGAATTAAACTTTCTTGCAACCTGCAACCTGAAAGGGTGGGTCGCCAACACCCGTCTGTATCTCACCCATACGCACACACGTACAGATGCACAAACACACAAACACACACATGCATGGACACGAACACACACACACACACACACAACACACCACAATCACACACACATACACACACGCACACACTTCCTTGACCACGCGAGTCAGATTTGCAATCGCCAGTCTCATCCTCCCGGTGCGAGCTTAGAGGTCTTTATTACCGATATTTGGGTAATGCTGGGACCTCACACACCATACATCCCCATCCCCATGTTCAAGGGGCACAGTAACCGCCAGAATTTCTCATTGGAAAAATCCCCGGAAATGAGCGGGGTCGGGAATCGAACGCCGGAGCACAGAGTGGTGCCGGACGCCCTAACCGACTGAGCAGTTCAGGTGTGTGTGTGTGTGTGTATTAACCCACGATCTTGTCCTATCGAGTTGGACTCGCAATCGCCAATTTAACCATCTATTTGTCAGTTAAAATCTTTGGCAGCAAACGGGAATTCGAACCGATGAACAAAAGATTAACGTGCCAAGCCACTGGTCTACTGGTCCAGCTAGTGTATGTGTGTATGTGTGTGTGTGTGTGTGTGTGTTTGTCTTTGTGCGTGTGTCATTAACCTACGGCCTGAACAAGCACTAGACACGATCTCCAGCAGTTAGGCTCGCGGAAATAGCTTAGAGCTCATATGTAAGATGCCGATCTTAGGGTAATGCTGATATCTTACACATCTCACACACACATCCCCTTGCTCAAGGGGTCCAGTAACCGCCCACATTTGTAAGTGAAAAATCTCCATGAGTGATTATAAATTTAACGCGTGACAAGGAACTGTAAGGCACGCTCTATACCACCACACCACGCGGAATAAGTGGTTGGATACGTGGGATAGATAAGCGGGATAGATGTGTGTGTGTGTGTGTGTGTGTGTGTGTGTTATTCACCCATGGTCTTGTCCACGCGAGCTGGCTCGCGATCGCCAGTTTCACCCTCTCATTGCGAGCTTGGAGCTCATTATGATCGATCTTTGGGCCATGCTGGGACCTCACACACCACACACCCCCATCCCCTTGCTCAAGGGGGACAGTACCGCCCGAATTTCACAGTGGAAAAATCCCCGGGAATGAGCGGGGTCTGGGATCGAACGCCGGACCACATAATGATGCGGGGCGCCCTAACCAACAGAGCCACACGGACGGTGTTTTTTTTGTGTGTGTTTGTCAGAGATGAAGAGAGAGAGAGAGAGAGAGAGAGAGAGAGAGAGAGAGAGAGAGAGAGAGAGAGGGGGGGATGGATGAAAAATACCCAATTTGCTGATATGTTTCATGAACAGACGAAGTGAAGTTTCTTTATTATTTGGAAGATATTTCAAATTTTCAAATATTTTTTAGATATAAAGACTTTTTTGTTCTTGTGGTGAGATATATAATTAAAAGTAATGACAATAATATATGTTTGATATTACATTTTAATATATATCCCACTTTATCTTGTGTAGATGAAGTACAGACCTGTAAAGTAACATATAATATTTTAAACAAGCTAATAAACAAAAAAATATTCATTGGAAAATATCTATACTACGTGTTTTACATGACTTATTTGACAGTATTGCAATATCAAAATGGATAAAAAAAAACAATGGGATCATTCGTATTCCTTATGCAAGAGGTGTGAATCAATTTTCGATTCAGTTCTATATTTAGATGATGGCATTCAGCAGATACTTAGTACATAGGGCCGTACCATTAAACCTATTGCCAGGGCTGGCGATCGCCTGGCGATGCTGCGCCAGGTGAACGCCAGAGTGAGGAAGTCCTTACATTAATTATGCTGGGGTCACACATTGGCGAATCGGCTGCGCGAATGTCTGCGAGCAAAAAAATGGCCGATTCGTTCCGGATTCCCCGTCCGGAAATGGCGAAGTCTAGGCTCTTGACAGAAATCGCCATTTTGAGCGAACCCCATCGCCATGTCCCTCGACCACCCCGCGTTCATTCGCCCTGCCAACGCAATCGTTGGAGATGAGGCGCAATATATTCGAGGGGAGGTCACAGCCTACGGCGATGTATCGCCCAACTTGCGATGGCGATGTATCGTAAGGTCGGCGAATCCACTACAATGTGTTGTCATTTAGGGCGATAATTTGCAATAGATTCTCGCATGCATTGCTATTGCCCTGCGTTCGTCTAGCGATAATTCGTAGACATTCGTGGGCACGTTGTGGGTGGGGCACGGTGGTATATATAGTGGGTGCCCACTACCTGGCTGTACAGTGCTCAAAATACCCCTTCAGCTGCTGGATTGCCATCATGGAGTACCTTAATCTTATTACCGAAGACATTGTGGAGGAGCCTGAATTCGTTAAAGCTTTTCTTTGTTATCAAAGAAGCCACCTAATGACCATGGTCAGGCTCTGGTTGCACCTCAAAAACCGTAGGAAGAGAAGGAAGCCCCGAAGTGTCTGGGTACGCCCCTACCTAACCCGTCGTGCCTCCCATGGGCATCATGAAAATCTCATGCGTGAACTGGCAGAACAAGATCCCCTACTCTATAGAAACTTCACCCGTCTGGATGCTGACCTTTTCAATCAAATTGTTGAACGTGTACGACCCCACATTGAGAAATCAAGAACGTTCTGGAGGGAGACATTGGAGCCTGCCCTACGTGTTGCAATAACCCTCAGATTCCTAGCGACCGGGAATTCATACAAGAGTCTCGGGTATGCCTTTCGCGTTGCTCCCAACACCATCTCCCTACTTGTACCTGAGACCTGCCGAGCCATTGTAGCAGCACATGGGGATGAGGTCATGCAGATGCCTGACACA
Source organism: Chionoecetes opilio (assembly GCA_016584305.1). Lineage (NCBI taxonomy): Eukaryota > Metazoa > Arthropoda > Malacostraca > Decapoda > Majidae > Chionoecetes > Chionoecetes opilio. The sequence continues at coordinate 318,063 of JACEEZ010020928.1, forward strand.
CCCGAGGGCTGGAAGGAAGTTGCCCGTGGGCTTCATGAGCGTTGGGATTTCCCCAATACCCTGGGGGCTATAGATGGGAAGCACATCCGCATTAAAAATCCAGCCTTCAGTGGGTCCCACTATTACAACTACAAGAAGTACTTCTCAATGATCCTGCTTGCTGTGGTTGATTATAATTATGACTACAAGTTCATGTTCATGGATGTCGGAGCTGTGGGGTCAGAGTCGGATGGGGGTGTCTTTGCACAGTCTAAGTTGTCAGAACTTTTGAAAAACAAGCAAGCCAACCTTCCTCCTGCAGAACCACTACCAGGAGACCCCACTGCACACCCTGTAAGCTACTTCCTCGTGGGAGATGATGCTTTCTCTCTCCGCAACTGGATGATGAAGCCATACCCCAATAGAAACCTGACTAAACCAGAGAGGATATATAACTACAGACTCAGCAGGACACGTCGAGTTGTGGAGAATGCCTTTGGCATTTTGGCTAACAGGTGAGTGTATTGATATTTCTGTTTCTGTTCAATAAATTTATATGAATACTTATGTCTTTAAGGGAAGGCTGGCTGTATTTTTTATGGATAATGAAATAATGGGTTAGTTTTAAATACATTTTACTGACTAATTGGTATAATACCTAGTTACGTTTGTAGAGTGTGCCGAGGTTAAAAATTGAGGGCTCCTGAAGAAGAGCCCTCTTGGTGGTTATATTCTCATTCTTGGGTATTTTGACCATGGTGGTGGGGTGGGGGCACGTGTATCAGGTGACGAGGGAACGTCCGTGAAGCGCAGTGGCTGGGTGAGAATGAAAGAGCGTCGCCCGTCGCTCGTACTTAGGGGCGAGAGAGCTGCGCATGCGTGAAGATGCGTCGTTGCCACATCGTTAGTACCCGCAGTTGCCAGATACACCCGCGCAACATCGCCATTATTGGCGTTCCTATGGCGATAGAACGCAATAGGGACGCTATTTTATCGCAGGTGAGAGCGAATCACGTACGACCTTCCCGCGAATCAACTGCGATAATTCGCCATAACCCGATTCTCCGAGGCTGACTGGCGAAAGTTTTGAAATTTTCAAAAGTTTCGCGCGGTCTGGCAACCCCCTGAGATGGCGCGCCAGACCGCGCGTCACCCTCTCGAACCTAGGAGAATGCAAGCGAATGCGTGGGCGAATTCCTGGCGTTTTGATCGTAACGGACGGAGAAGCGGCCATTTTTGGGCTTCGCGGCCATTCGCGCAGCCGATTCGCCAATGTGTGACCCCAGCATTAAACACAGTTGTTCGCCCACCCTGGCGAACGTCAGGGTTGGCGCAAGGCCGTATATACATTTTTTTTATACAGGTCTGCAAAGTGGGCGGAACTGAGTTGATTCCGTGACGTCAGAGCGAGTACCCCCTCCCACTGTCGTCCCCCCTACTCTGGCTCTGGAGCCCTCTGTCCCGCCCGCCTATTCCCCAGCTCTGTGAAGACGCTTGTCTGTAATTCCGTTACTAACCATTGGATTTTCTCGAAAATACCCTCATTGTGATTCCCACACAAAGTTACCGACGACTTCATACAAATAGACAGCACAGTGTGAAGGCATGGCCGCATGGGTAAGGAAAGACCATCTGTTACAGCCGATGTGGCGGGACGAGGAGGCATGTCAGGTGGGAATGGAACGATAGGCACTCTGCAAGCCGCACGACTCACTCTCCGCCCCAGCCAGCCAGGCAAAGCGGCCGTACCATCCTTTCATATCCATGAATGATGTCTTAAATGATTTATTTTTTTGTGCGTACTCCAAAAATATATTTAATACCTTAGCTAACCATTAGATGCTGTAAGATACGTTATGATACATGCCGAATGACAGTTCCTGCCTACTCTAGACTTGCTGTGACGTCATCACGCGAGAGAATGAATTTCAGGTCGGACTTTCGCAGACTTGTTTCTAAGGTCTTTGGTATATATGTTTTTAATGTTTTTGGGTTGGCGGACGTGAGTGTTTACCAGCGCAAACCTTCTCCTATTATCGATCAACGTAGCGGAATACCTCAGGAAAAGCAACGGAAATCCAAGTTTTTTTACATCTACAGTCGACACCACGGCTACGGGTGACGATGGCACCTTTTAGGGCAACTCCTATATGCACTGTGGATAAGGGAATGAACATTGACCTCATCAAGGAGTATATTGAAGTCATAAATGACAAAACTACCAAGTTATATGCCGTGATTACAATCTGTACTTTTCCAGACAGTACTGTTATTAATCATTAAAGTTCGTTCATTACTTACCTAACGTGCAACAATATGTCATATGCTTCCTAAGGCAGTTGTGATATCAACCATTTAAGCTTACTAACCTACTAACTCGAGCAGAGATAGGGTATTATTTCGTTAGTGGGCATTCAAAAGTCAAGGATTCTTATCTACATCATCGTGTAGAGTTCTTCATTCTGAATATTTTAAACCTCATTTCCCATGGTGCAATTGAATAATAATGATGTTACATGTCCTACCGAAAATCTAGTTATTTCAGGCAGAAACGGTTAAGTTAGGTTAAATTATATTAGGTTAGAGCTGGGGTTTGGTTTAGTAACATGATATAAAAAAAAAAAATTATCAATACGATGGCAGTGCGAAGCGGAGCAAGGTTTGCGGGGCACCTCCCACACCTGTAAGCAAACATTTATTTCCGACAAAAACGGGTGCCAGATTCATTCAAAACACAACAAAACTATTCAGGAAAACTAAGTTTCGGTCTCGAAATCAGTGAATGCCCACTTCCAAAATTTTACCATAGATAGTTCTGATATTTATAATTTAAACTCACTACTTATCGAACGTGCAACAATATATCATATATTAACATAATGCGATAGTTTGGAATCATAACAATCTATCTCGCCTGAACATATTACTAAAGATCTTGCACCACTTAACCTAGCATGCAACAATATATCATGCTTCCAAAGACAATTGCGATATTAATCATTTAAGCTCATTCACCACCTAATAATTATAAAGACAAAACAATATATAGGTTTGTGATATTAACCCCTTGAGACCCAGAACGTAATTTCCGTTGTAATTTGGGTACCATAAGAGCATTTTTAGTGAATATAAGCAATGTTTTTATAGATATGACCTATTAAGTATCCTTGTCTACTAGCTAATTTGGTATATTATGTTACTTTCCGTAAGTTTATGGCTCGACAACAGACAATTTTATGTAGCAAAGGAACTATCTGGTTGTGAAGAGGTTAAACATTAGGAAATGTTTTCTGTATGCTTTATTACTAACCAAAGAGAAAGGGGATACCATCAAATAGACAGCGGAAAGACATTTAATGAGTACATTTTTCAAATTCAAGATCATATTGATTATTCCAAATTTCAGAACACTGTTAGTTTATAATTATTTGCTCTTTCTGTGTCCTGTATGCCTAGTTTGTGCATTCTCCTGAAGTACCTCCTGTCCATTCTGATTAGATTACATGAACGATGATCATCACCATCACTGTCATCTAGACCATCCCTAAACTGAAGAGCAACATTGTGTCACACAGCTGCACTACACAATATTGTGCCACACACCTGCACTACACAATATTGTGCAACAGAGCTGCACTACACAATATTGTGCAACAGAACTGCACTACACAATATTGTGCCAAATAACTGCACTACACAATATTGTGCAAAAGAGCTGCACTACACAATATTGTGCAACACAGCTGCACTAAAACTGGCCATGGTTGTGTCTAGGCTTGTCAGCAGAGAAATGGACAGAACGGAACCGTCTTATCCGCACTCCAAATACTTTTTCTATAGGATTTCCGTATTTTGCGTGAACTTAATTATAGCTCGTTTCACTTTACCATGAGGGATTCCAGACTAGAGTCATAGTGAATGGACAAAGTGGGTATGCTGAGTCACCTAACAAGATGTCCATCAAAATGTACTGCTTACAGTTGATCATGCAAAACATTCTTAGTAAATATCATGTCTAGTCCACTAAGCTGACTGACTAAACTAATACAGTTCATATTATGTGAACCCCAGTGTATATGTATGCAGAAAGGAAAGTGCTGATGCCTTTTCTCAATGTCATAGGACATGAATTTAGGGATAAGAACATTTTTAATTTGTATTTGATTTTCCATTCAATTAAGTTTGTCAAATTTTCCAACCTGCATTCATGATATAGTATGTATTACAGGTATGGTACAAACTTTATACTAGCCTTTTGAATCATTTGCCTCAGGTAAATGTAAGTTACCAAGAAAGACCCTTGCACTATGCTTAGATAATTATCCTGAATCTAGATGTAAATTCCAACTCAGTCTGGCTCATGAACAAATCTAGGCTGTTTTTCACAATTTTTCTTGGCAGTCTGATTCTTTCTGCTTTGGCTGGATCAAGAACTTCTATAACTTCAAAATCTAGCAGTGCGTCCATAATCTGGAAAATATATGAAACATATTATAATCTAACATTCATCTAAACATAGTACTATAAGTGATTTTTGCAGCAACTTTAGAAGGGAATGATACTTGTATGCTAGCGATAAAAATCTTAAGTCAGAAAATGAGTAATTGAGGGAGAAAGACAATTAAGTACGGTGAATCCCGTGAAGATCTATGAGAAAGGCAACTTGAAAAGACATAGTTTTAAATACCCTTCCTTTTTTGAGCATCACTATTTTCAAAGGCGACATTATGTTTTGTCAGACGTCAGTTTTAAGGTTTGATGTGTTTAATGAATATTTCTTGTTTTGTTTTTGTTTTGCAGATATCAATATGCATTTTTTCATACCCCCCTAACCTCACCTCTTTCAATAACTAGTGATTCCCACCAGAAATGTTTAGGCTAGGATAGAAGTTGAATTTGATTCAGTTCCAGATAATATTTATAAATAACCTATAAACACTGTGGCAGCACAAAGCACAGCAGGATGCTTGCAAGGCAAACATCTGACGCAATGTTCTCACCGGGTGTTCTGACTCGAATAAAACCGAAAAACAAAACAGCCGGCCGCCCACAACTTGCCACAAGTAAAAAAATCACAGCATCATTGACATTTTTTGACTGCTATTTTATTGAAGTTAGATTTTAATGTGTGTTTTTACAATCTTATATTTATTATTCAGCAATTTTTATTTTCATTTGTGTATATATATATATATATATATATATTTATATATATATATATATATATATATATATATATATATATATATATATATATATATATATATACATATATATAATTTAGTTACTTATTTAATTATTTTATTTATCTTTTATTTTTCTTAAGGAAGGATCCTACCCTACACACTGGCTTATGAGTTACACGTGGGGCTTGCTTTAGGTTAACAAGGTTAGTTTAAATTTAGATTAAGATTTGTCATACTATTTAGGTTATGTAAGACTGTAAATGAATCCAACGGCGTGCGGCATCGGCGTTCATAGCCATCACACACTTCTCACCGGCTAGGTTTTTCTAGATAGGCCTATAGGTTTGGATTTGTCGTGGTTTTTAAGTTCTGTTAGTGAATCTAATGGCATGCGGCATCGGATTTCATGGACAGTATACACTTCTCACCGGTTAGGTTTTGCTAGGTATAGGCTAGGTTTTGTCGTGGTTTTTTGGTTCTGTTAGTGATACTAACGGCATACGCCATCGGCTATCACGGCGAGTAAACACATATCACCGGTTAGGTTTAGTTAGGTGTAGGTTAAGTTTTGTCATGCTATTTAGGTTCTGTTAGTGGTTCTAACTGCGTGCGGCATCGGCTTTCATGGCCACCACACAATTATCACCGGTTAGGTTTAGCTAGGTATAGTTTAGGTTGTGTCGTGCTATTTATATTCTGTTAATGATTGTACCGGCGTGCACCATCGGCTATTACGGCCACCACACTTATCACTGCATAGAATGTGGCAGTTTTCTAATAGTTTCTGGTAAAAATGAATAACTGTTTTGGTTTCTGGAAGTGAATAGTATCTATAATAATATAAGCGAAAGTGTGTCTGTCTGTCTGTGTGTGTATGTGGTATAGGTTCCGCCCCCCGTGGTGCAAACACCTCATATGGCACATTTTTGGAATCAGGTTGACCAGGGGAAGGTCATAAGCCATTTATGAGATGATCCGATCACTTTTTTTTCTTTTTTTTTAGCAGCCTATTAGCGAGAATTGTGAAAACAAAAGTGGGTTGCGAGAATTGAGGAAGCCTTGATGTAGGGTGATGGGTAATGGGTGAGTGAATGGGTGGGGTGATGGGTAATGAGTGTGGGGTGATGGGTGAGTGAATGGGTTGGGGGTGATGGGTGAGGGAATAGGTGGGGGGTGATGGGTAATGGGTGAGTGAATGGGTGTGTGGTGATGGGTAATGGGTGAGTGAATGGGTGGGGGGTGATGGGTAATGGGTGAGTGAATGGGTGGGGGGTGATGGGTAATGGGTGAGTGAATGGGTGGGGGGTGATGGGTAATGGGTGAGTGAATGGGTGGGGGGAATACATACATTTCTACATCCATGATTTCAGGAAAGTTAGAAGGGGCTATCTGGAGAGTCCATGTTTGGTGGGCCGAAGTCCCACCAATAGCCCTCCGCAGGAGCTAGCCAAAAAGTCCGCCCGGAGGGCGGCTTTGCGGCTAGTCATACTATATGCTGAAGCAGAATCTATGCAGAAAACATGAGCATTAGGATTTCTGCGAGACTTCTACTGACTACTAACCCTCCCGCACAAGAAAAGAAAATAAAAAAAGATATTTTGCTAAAAAAAACTAATTTCTAATTGTTAAAATGTACATCAAAATCTATCAGAAAATGCGTATCCTCAAAAAAATTGTCATGCTGAAAAACAAATATTTACCCTAGGTGGGAAAGATGTAAAGGAATTAAAATCAAAAAAGAAAATATATCACCGAAAAACAAGTATCAAATAA
>JACEEZ010020928.1:330000-387500 GCA_016584305.1 Chionoecetes opilio
ATGAGACTTACGATAAGAAGACTAAACTCGTATAAAAATATACTTAACCTAACCCCCTAACATGAACTAACAAATTAACCTAACGTAACCTAACCTAACCATAAATTAACCTATCCTAAAACACGCTCTTGAGAAAAAAGATGTTTCAACACACGTTTGGAATGATGGAGGGCCGCACGGAATGGCCTCGCGGGCCGCATGTGGCCCGCGGGCCGAGGGTTGGGGACCCCTGCGTCTAAGAGCACTGCTCAATGGACCCGGGCATCATGTACTGACAAATTTAACCTGCACGATGTACGTATATGTAATGCCAAATACATATTTCAATACAATTTTTTTTTTCTCTCTCTCTCTCTCTCTCTCTCTCTCTCTCTCTCTCTCTCTCTTCTCTCTCTCTCTCTATATATATATATATATATATATATATATATATATATATATATATATATACATATATTATTATACTAGCCGCAAAGCCGCCCTCCGGGCGGCCTTTTTGGCTAGCTCCTGCGGAGGGCTATTGGTGGGCCTTCGGCCTACCACATGTGTTTGGTGGGCCTTCGGCCCACCAAACACAGACTCTCCAGATAGCCCCTTCTAGCTTTCCTGAAATCATGGATGTAGAAATGTATGTATTAACGCCAACCCATTCACATCACCCCCAACCCATTCACTCACCCATTACCCATCACCCCCCACCCATTCACTCACCCATTAGGGCTATTGGTGGGGCCCACCATCTGTGTTTGGTGGGCCCTCGGCCCACCAAACACAGACTCTCCAGATAGCCTCTTCTAACTTTCCTGAAATCATGGATGTAGAAATGTATGTATTCCCCCCACCCATTCACTCACCCATTACCCATCACCCCCCACCCATTCACTCACCCATTACCCATCACCACACACCCATTCACTCACCCATTACCCATCACCCCCCACCTATTCCCTCACCCATCACCCATCACCCCCCACCCATTCACTCACCCATCACCCCACACCCATTACCCATCACCCCACCCATTCACTCACCCATTACCCATCACCCTACATCAAGGTTTCCTCAATTCTCGCAACCCACATTTATTTTCTCACAATTCTCGCTAATAGGCTGCAAAAAAAAATAAAAAAATAAAAGTGATCGGATCATCTCATAAGTGGGCTTAAAACTTTCCCCTGGTCGAGCTGGTTCCAAATTTGTGACATATGATGGGATTTTCCGCCACGGGGGGCGGCACCTATCGCGGACAGACAGACAGACACACTTTCGCTTATATTATTACTAGCCGCAAAGCCGCCCTCCGGGCGGCCTTTTTGGCTAGCTCCTGCGGAGGGCTATTGGTGGGCCATCGGCCCACCACCTGTGTTTGGTGGGCCGAAGGCCCACCAAACACAGACTCTCCAGATAGCCCCTTCTAGCTTTCCTGAAATCATAGATGTAGAAATGTATGTATTAACGCCAACCCATTCACATCACCCCAACCCATTCACTCATCCATTACCCATCACCCCCCACCCATTCACTCACCCATTAGGGCTATTGGTGGGCCTTCGGCCCACCACCTGTGTTTGGTGGGCCGAAGGCCCACCAAACACAAACTCTCCAGATGGCCCCTTCTAACTTTCCTGAAATCATGGATGTAGAAATGTATGTATTCCCCCCACCCATTCACTCACCCCCCACCCATTCACTCACCCATTACCCAATCACCACACACCCATTCACTCACCCATTACCCATCACCCCCCACCTATTCCCTCACCCATCACCCATCACCCCCCACCCATTCACTCACCCATCACCCCACACCCATTACCCATCACCCCACCCATTCACTCACCCATTACCCTACATCAAGGTTTCCTCAATTCTCGCAACCCACATTTTTTTTTCTCACAATTCTCGCTAATAGGCTGCTAAAAAAAAGAAGAAAAAAAAAGTGATCGGATCATCTCATAAGTGGGCTTAAAACCTTCCCCTGGTCGAGCTGGTTCCAAAACTGTGACATATGATGGGATTCCGCCACGGGGGGCGGCACCTATCGCGGACAGACAGACAGACAGACAGACAAACACTTTCGCTTATATTATTATAGATATAATTTTTTTTACATCACAAAGGACTGTCCAAGGCCAAAAAAATACACGTAACAGAAAGCCCGCTTAGATGCCAGTCCCTATAAAGGAGAGAGTAGGAGAATATAAAATTGAGGGGTGGCCCAATTTAGTTCGGGAGGCGTCTTGTTGCTCCTCTCCTGAAAACATTTAAGTCGTAGACATGAGGAAAAATATAAACATAAAGAGAGTTCCAGAGTTTACCAGTGAAGGGTATGAAAGAGTGAAGATACTGGTTAATTCTTGCATTAGGGAGATGGACAGCATAGGGATGAGAATGAGTAGAAATTCTTGTGCAGCGAGGCCGCGGGAGGGGGGGAGGCATGCAATTAGCAAGTTCAGAAGAGCAGTGAGCATGAAAGTAACGGTATAAGATAGCAAGAGAAGCAACGATGCTGCGGTGATTTAAAAATTGAAGACAATCTGTCAGAGGAGAGGAGTTGATGAAACGAAAAGCTTTTGATTCAACCCTGTTTAGGAGGACTGTATGAGTGGACCCCACCCCCCCCCCAAAGATGAGAGGCATACTCCATACATGGGCGTATAAGGCCCTTTTACAGAGGAAGCAACTGGGAGGGAGAATAACATGGGCGCAGACGCCACAGGACACTTAACTTCATAGAAGCTATTTTTGCAAGAGATGAAATGTGAGATTTCAAGCTCAGATTTTTAGTAAAGGATACTCCTAGTATGTTCATTGTAGAAGAGGGAGACAGTTGAGTGTCGTTGAAGAAGAGGGGATAGTTGTCTGGAAGGTTATGTCGAGTTGATAGGTGAAGCAATTGGGTTTTTGAGGCATTGATCAAAACAAGGTTTGCTTTGTCATATCATTGTCATATCTTCCAATCATAAATTGTAGAAAGATCAGAAGTTAGGCGCTATGTGGCATCTCTCCGTGAATCACTTAGTTCCTGTTGATTTGGACGTCTAATGAATGATGTTGAAAAATGCAAGGTATAATCATCAGTGTAGGAGTGGATAGGGCTTTGAGTTAGACTTAGAAGGTCTGATCATCATCTGATAGATGTGCCACGACGTGTGTGTGCTGTCATTCTGAATAAGCAATGGTGATTAAGGCATGAAACACACTATCGTGTCGTAGTCATTGATATATAACTTGCTTTAGATATGCAAACATGGTATATATATAACATTATTTTCTATAAGAAATTCAAGTTTGATATATTTTTGCACAGATTAAACTAAAACGGATTTAACAATAGTTTTCAATTAGAGCTAGTGAGATATAATAAAAATAGATGTAATTAAAACCAAAATCTCGAAGGCCATAGGCATAATGTACAAAATTCGTGAACACTGTAACATTGACACCCTGAAACAAATACATTTATCAATAGTTTACCCTCATGTTTTACACTGTGCATCTCTATGGGATGGGGCAAATAAAACATTAATAGATAGTCTCTTCGTTATGCAAAAAAAGTTTCAAAGAACCATCTTCATTCTTGGCCGTTACGATCACACAAACGAATTTTTCTGTAAAATATGGGTTTCAATTTAAAAATCATGATATAAATACTAGACATGCTAACCAACTCCTCATTCCTCGTTTCCGGACTAGTCATGCCCAACAATGTAATTTGTATAGAGGGACGCATCTGTGGAACCAACTTCCAGAAGAATTCAGATCTGCTAACAGCAAAAATTCGTTAAAGGCAAAAATAAAAAATAATATGCTCGATGATTATTTGTAGTATTTTTTTTGTGTCTGTATATATTAGGTTTATATATTAGGTTATAAATATGTGTTTACATTTTTATCTACATTTTCACGTATATTTTTGTGAACGTTCTCATGAGTGTAAATAGTACGTATATATATTGTTTTGTGTTACTATTTCATTGGGTAGTTATTTTATTATATATCCTGATATTATTTTGTATACGTGTGTAATATTTCATATGTATTCTTTAATTGTTAGGGTATTTAGTAAAGATATTTTTTTTTAGTCAGCTCACAATCAAATATTATCCATGGGTCCTCTAAGAGCATTGCTCAATGGACCCGGGCATCATGTACTGACAAATTTAACCTGCGCGATGTATATGTAATGCCAAATACATGTATCAATATAACAATTTCTCTCTCTCTCTCTGTTTGTTGTTAATATTTTGTCTACACTTGTGGTTGACGCGAGCTTTTGCCTATAGCAGCCCGCCTGTGGAATTATGGCATTACAATAAAAAAAGGCAGTGTATTGGAGCTACCTTGGGGGGGGGGGGATACTCCCGAACGGTGGAGGTGAGAGTGGCCAGAGGGATAGATCTAATTACCGCAGCAGCAGCGGCGGCGGCACCTGGATGTCCGGGCTGCGGATGAGGTGGGAGGCGTTCCCTGAGGTGGGAGGTTGCCTCGCACTTCAGGAGGTAGTGTTGGAGTGCAAAGGGGGAGGTGACCTGGCAGTGATCACAGGTGATGTCCACAGCGCCCTGGCGGATTTCCTCAAAGCAGGGAAAGCCGAGGCGGAGACGGTGTAGTCGGTCCCGTACGTGTGGGGGGATGGATGGGTCTTGGGGAAGTGGGTGGTAAGCTGTTGCAGCAGCGTACCAGGAGGCAGGGGGTGATGATAGGGCGACTGTGGCCTCGTGTTGCTGGCGGGACAAGGCGTGCGAGGCAGACTTTATTTTAAGTAGAGTTTGGGAGAGGCTGGGCAGAACAGCCGTGGTGGGGCTGGGGAGGGCAGCGGCTGATTTTGCAGCTCTGTCAGCTGCTTCGTTGCCACTAAGGCCTACTTGGCTAGGAACCCAATTGAGGGTGATTTTGCAGCCACGTGCAGCCAGTCGCCGGGCCAGAAGAAGAGTGGAGGTGAGGAGGTGAATGTTATCCTGTGGCTGTGTCTCTGAGGGCCTGGATAGAGGATTTTGAGTCTGTGTGTATGATGACATGAGGGGAGTGAGTGACTCTCCAGGGCGTGGTGAAGAGCGCCCTCTCTCTCTCTCTCTCTCTACATATATATATATATATATATATATATATATATATATTAATATATATATATATATATACATATGCATATATATATATATAATATATATATATATATATATATATATATTATATATATATGTTTAGATATATATATTGGTATATATATATAATACAGCATACAATATATATATATATATATATATATATATATATATATGATATATATATATATTGTTTAGATATATATATTGTGTATATATATATATATACAGCATACAACATATATATATATATATATATATATTATATATATATATATATTATATATATATATATTGTTATATATATATTGTATATATATATATATATATATATATAATATATATATATATATATATATATATATATATATATATATATACGTATGTATATATATATATAGATATATGTTAGGTAATGTTAGTATGTATTTGAAATGCGAGTTAAAACAATCTCGTTTATAAATATAACCATAGAATATCAACGCAAATGTCAGCCACAACACTTTTATTGCCCTAACTTTTTGCAGCGGCATACAGCTGAATTTTCATCGGTTTTTTGTATCATAAACCTTTATGCCTGACTCCATTTGTGTAAACAAATTTGTTACTGGTGCTGCCAACGACGCCGACGACAAACAGCAACACGCACATCGACAACAAATTTGGCAGCAACAACAATAATGTAGTGGAGGTAGTTGCCGTACAAAAAATAGCAGTAGTTTTACCAATATTATCATTCTCATGCGTATCATCATTATCATCAATATGATCACAAGTATTTATAATACTTTTAATATTATTGTTATCATTATTTTTTTTATTGATATTATAATAATCGTTATTATGAACATCATCATTGTTATTATTATTGATTATCATTGCCATCACTAACAATAAATATATAAGTATTGGTAGTAAAACAAGTATATCAGGTTAAAACCGGTTAGATGATCACCATCATTATTAATTATGGCGGCTTTAAAAGGAAATGTAAACAGTTACGTTGGATCATAACAAATAGTCATTACCTGAAGAGACTTACTTACCCTAGCTATAATTTATTGCAATATTGATATATTTGGCCATATAACATATTCAATTAATTTACATTAACATTAATATATATATATATATATATATATATATATATATATATATATATTATATATATATATATATATATATATATATACAGAGAGAGAGAGAGAGTATATACGGGCAGGAGATTTTCTCTGAGACAGATCTCGTTAAAAGTGATATAAAAGTTCAGCGTTTATTATCTTCTTAAAGATATTTTCTCTTTGTCTTAAGAGTGTCTTATTCTCTTTTGTAATCCCTTTTATGACTTCGCCGTAGCTTGTCATGTTTGCTGTATCGCGATTTCGGGTCTAAGAACCCTTCTTCAGCAGCATATGGAAGATGTTTTCTCCTCAGGAGTTGAGGTGGGCATGATTAAGAGTGGAGTGGAGTGGGGGATAGACAGGTTGGGTGAAAGAAGAATTAAAGAGGAAGAAGATAAGTGAAGGAAAGTATGAAGGAAAGTCGAAGATTGGATAGATGGCGGGCTAACCGCCTTGCTATATTTAAAAAAAAAAAAATATTTTATTGTTAGTCGCTCTTTTTTGTATTTCATCTTTATCAATTGATATCTATTTAATTATTATCATATTATGCTCCCGTTAAATTTATTTCTTAACATCCCAGACTGTCAAAAGACAGATCAGCATCTAAAAAAAAAAAGAAGACAAAAGTAGAAAAAAATATTATATATATAATAAAGTAAATAAATAAAGTAGAAAATTTGGCTAATAATTCCTTCTTATCAATCTGTGTATATTGGGTGTGGTTTTATTTTATTTAGCTGAAGGATTGGTTTCCTGAACCAACCATGTTCCCTGTTGTTATTGTTTGCAATTATTTCCATGTATAATGAGTCTTGTAATATATTTATAAGTCTGTGTTTTGTGTTTTGACCTCTGTCATATAATGTTGTGTTTATTGCTTCCAGTTTCCCTAATTGGTGCAGTTCTGCTGTGTTTCTTTCATATGGGTATTTTTCATCGAAGGCGAACCTTAAGGCTTTATTTTGAACTTTTTGTAGTGATAGCATAGCTGATTTCGATAATGTGTTTAGTGTATATGTTGGATATGTCAGCATTGGTAGGATACATGCTTTTATTAAATGTAGTTTTATATTAGTAGATAATCCTGTAAATCTTTTTAAAGTTGTTAGTGCTGCTCCTGCTTTATTTTTGTTATGTTTTACTTGATTCAAAATACCTCTTCTGTTGAAATTTAGTCCTAGTATTTTGCCTTCGCTGGAGTAAGGAATAACTGTTCCCTCTATACTTATAGGGTATGTTTTCTTAACTGCTATTGGGATCATTTTAAATTTTGTTGAGTTTGTTTGGATTTTCCATTTATTTTTATAATTGTTGATTCTTTCTATTTCTCTTACCACCTTAGCAGCCATGAATCTTCTTGATTTATTAGGCTGTGTAATAATTTAAGTGATGTCATCGGCATATATAATATTAGTACAACCTACTGAAGGTGCTGGAATGTCTGATGTGTAGAGTGAGTAGAGGGTCGGTGAAAGGGAGCTGCCCTGAGGCACTCCGCTTCTAATCCTGAATATATTACCATTGTAGTTATTTATAGTTATGCTTGCTGTTCTGTTTTCCAAAAAAGTGCAAATTAGTTGTTTAATGATGTCTGGCAATCCTGTTGTTAGTATCTTATATTTTAGGCCATTGTGCCAGACTTTATCAAAGGCTTTTGATACGTCTCGTAAAACTAAGTAGCATTGTTGTTTGCTGGCTAGAGCTTCAGCTATTTTTTCTGTTGTCACAGCCAAGGCAGTGTCTGTACCCCTAGATACTCTAAAACCATGCTGTGTTTCCGGGAGATTATTGTTAGTTTCTAGGTATTTACTAAGTCTTTTGTTAATTATTTTTTCATAAATTTTCCCTGGGACCTCAAGTAATGAAATGGGTCTATAATTAATAATTGATTGGATCTGTACTTGTCTTATTTGCTTTAGGTATAAGTGTTATTTTGGCATGTTTGAATTTGTTAGGAAAATACCCTAATGATAATGAGGAATTTAAAATTGCTGTGTATATTGTAATTGCTTCCTCTGGCATGTTTAACAATATTGTTTTATTTATTTGGCTATGACCAAGTGTTGTTTTTAAGTTGTTTTATGATATTATATATTTCTTGCGTTGTTATCTTAGCAGTGATATAATTCGAGTCGTCAAGTCTAGTTATATCAGCCTTGTCATATCTTGCCTGCAGGTTCCCATTATCTGCTATGTAATTATCTACTATAGCTTCATTATTTGGGTCGAAATTCCTGTTTCTTCGGGACTGATATAAAAGACGTTTTCCCAGATCTTCCTAAATACTTCCTCCTTCTCCTCCTCCGTGTAGAGCTTTTTATTAGTATGTATAATGTGTGGTGAGGTGTTGCTTTTATTTCCTCTCAACTTTTTTACATTTTCCCAGAAATCTTTGGGGGTTTTATATAAGGTTTTAAGTTCATTTATTTTGTTTTCCCAGTTATTAGTATACTGTTCTTTGCATTCTTCTATTAGATTTTTCCTTAGTAGTTTGTAAATTATATATTTCACATACGTCCAACCACGCATCTCAGCTTCATCTCTTAGGTTTTTAAGACACCATTGTAAGTGCTTGATTTTATTGCTGAGTATTGTTTTATGAACTATCTTAATTTTGGTTTTAGGTATGTATGTCTCCATAGCTTTTAAAATTATATTGTACCAAGTTTGTATTGATGCATCAATCTCCTCTCTATTAGCTTCATTTTTTGGTCTTGCTACTTGTATATTTTCTTTGATATTTTGGTTGAAAAGCTCCCAATCGACATTTCCAAGTTTGTGCTTAACATTATCGTAACGGGTATCGTAATTGCTTGAGCAGTGATGGTAAATATTATTGGTATGTGGTCTGATGACGTGACTGGTCCAGCTTTTATTATATGATTGTGGTAAACTTTATTATTTGTTAGTATGATATCAGGTGTCGAATGAGTGTTGTGGCCAAAAAAAGTGGGAAAGTTGGGACCTAAATGGAATAATTTATTGTTGTCTGTTAATAATTTTATCCCTTTCCCTACAGTGTTATTGTAGGAATCCCCTAGGATATTATGTTTAGCGTTAAGATCTCCTAAGATGTAGGTTGGGGTAGTGTTTGATGCCAATCTGTGAAAGTCCGGTATGGGGAGGTAAGGTCTTCTGGGTGGGAGGTATGTTGTTGCGATTGAGATTGGTCCTGTGTTAGTTTCTATAGTTATTTGCAGTATATCGGATAAAAAATCATCTGTAATTTTGTGTTTGATGTTTGATTTAATGCAGATAGCGCTTCCGTCATGTAATTCGTTGTTTGAGTTGATTGTATGTGTTGTGTAGCCAAAAAGTTTAAGAGAACCATCTGATTTTATTCCGTGACTATTAATTAAGATAATGTCGGGATTGATAACTCTGTAAATGTTAGTAAGAAAGTGTCTGTTTTTACGCCAGTTGGATACGTTGTGTTGTACTATTTTTATGTTATCCATCATACTTGTGTTATTGAGAGGTGTGAGTGCCATTATGATTTTATTTAGAACTTTTTCTGATCCTTGTCATTTGGTCTTGTGGAGGAGTTCTTTCCTGCGTGAATCCACCTCTTATTTTCTTGAAAAGCTGGTCATCTGCAATGCGCCAACAATTTTTTAGGTCTATTTCATCATTTTTTATTAGTGTAAGTATTTGTTCTTCTGTATATTTTGTGCTGACAAACCTCCATTTGTATCTCTTCTCCTCTATTCCTTTCATCAACATGTCCCTTTTAAAGGTACGTGCGGGCCAACCTTCGCTTTTACTGGTGATTATCTCTAAGCCTAGTTCTATCCCGCTTATCTGCTCCAGCGGTGGCATCTCTGGTACTGGTTGTTCCTTGGTCATATTATCTTCTTCTGCCTCCTGCTCCTCTGTCTGTCCGTCTGTTACATCCTCACTAGTCTGTCTAGCCACGGAGCTTTCTTTTGTTGCATTTACGATGTCAGCAGAAGGGGGATTTCCAGGTAAATTTATACTGGGAAGATTGTTCATTTTGAAAAGTATATTGATTTCTTTATTATATGTACCCGGATTAACCATGTTCATTAAGTGGCATGCATCATGCAGGTCAGGATAGTAGCTGCCGTGTCTTTGCCTAAACTGATGTCTATTTTTCGCTGGTTACTATTAATTGTTGTTGCTTGGCTATAAAATGTTTTAGTGCCTTCTTTCTTTTCCTTCATTTTCTCCTCTCTAATTTTCTTTTTCTCCGGACATTTGTAGGCCCGAGTCCTCTGTACTCCCCCGCAGTTAATGCACAGTTTGTTTTCAGCTTTGCAGTCCCTCCAGTTATGTTCAGTGCTACTGCATTCTGAACATATTTTATAATTTTTGTCCTTTGGGCATTGGTTGGTGAAGTGGTCGTCCAGCTGGTAGCATCTCATACATGTAGTGATGGGAATATATACTTCTTTTTTAATTGAATGTGGTGGGATGCTCATTTGAAAGCCTACCAGACCTGCCTCTGTTGCTTTGGTGGCTGATTTGGTTTGGTTGAAGCATATTTTAATAATGTTCTTTTTGGGGAATTTGAAAATTTGGTCTATTCCCTCAGTTATCCAGCTAGTTTTGCCAGCGAGTTCCTCTTTTATTTCTTCTTCAGTATTGTTATATAATATTATGTTGTCATCCACATTAAAGACGAGCACTGTTCTTTTCGCCCTAAATTCTGGTGGTAATATAGGGTCATAGTTGCTCCCGCTGAGGTCTTCTTTGCACTGTCCTTGAAAGATTTTATCTAGATCATCGTCCGTGCGTGTCAGAACTATATGGCCATCGTTTACATTGATGATCTTAGTTGCATAGACCAAGTTCTTGGAGAGAATCTACAATAGCTTGGTTTTAGAGCGAGGTGAGGGGTTGGCGTATTTTATTTTAACTCGCGCCATGGTGGTTCATTCCGTAAGTGGAATGAGGTGATACACCAAACTATATAAAACAAAAAATGAAAAAATAAAAATAAATATATCCTAAAAGACAAGACTGCTCGGAGAGCAAGACCACACCTACGCTACCTACAGCTAGGGTATCTCTATAAAGAGGGTAACGCCATTCATAGGCCTTATGTTAAACGCTACTGGGCGCCATCTTGGTGCCAAGGCCTCCTCGTTCACCCAAGACCCGGGGAAGTTCTCAAGGCATTACCCCGCATTATATCATGTTATACATGTATAAAGGATAGACTGTTATCTTCGGAAATGTTTGTTCTATAAGATTATCACATAAAACATAGTAAAACACATTAAATAAAGGTCATTACGAGACTCTGAAGAAATATGATGAACTTAACATTCACTTGAAACTCGTCGTCATGTATAACTTTGTGGGACAGCTTATAAGATGGCAGATATCAATACAAGCAGAATTTAATTAGCTTTCCATTGACATATTTCGTTTTCTGATACATACAATAATACCATGCACACATTAAGGTTAACTAAATAAATTGCTCTCTCCCGCTCTCTTTCTAAATATATATATATAAATATATATATATATATATATAAGAAATATATATAATATATATATATATATATATATATATATATATATATATATATATATATAAATAAATTATATAAATAAATAAATATATATATATATATATAGTATATATACGTATATATATATATATATATATATATATATATAGAGAGAGAGAGAGAGAGAGAGAGAGAGAGAGAGAGAGAATTTGAAAAAGGTTTTTGGTTACTCTCATATCTCTCTCTCTTTTCACGGGAGAGAGAGAGAGAGAGAGAGAGAGAGAGAGAGAGAGAGAGAGAGAGAGAGAGAGAGAGAGAGAGAGAGAGAGAGAGAGAGAGAGAGAGAGGTGAAAGAGATATGAGAGATATGAGAGTAACCAAAAACCTTTTTCAAATTATCTCTCTAAATATATAATATTTTTTTCTATATATATATGAGAGAGAGAGAGAGAGAGAGAGCAGAGAGAGTAGAGAGAGAGTAGAGAGAGAGAGAGAGAGAGATTATAGTTTTTTGTTAAGCCCGTTCCACCTCCCGCTTGTACGGCCGCGTACAACAACAAAGACGTCACAGTGACGTCACGAAAAGTCTACCGCACCGCCGTCCGCTGTACGGCCGCCGTTACAAAGTTAAATTCAAGTCATCTCTCGCTCGACGGTGTCCGCTCGAGCGGTTGCCAACTGTGCCCAGTTACCACAAATACCACTCAAGCGGTGATGATGGTGACGTCATTGTTGAGCGGTGTTGTTGTAAGACGGCCGTACAAGCGGGCTGATGGGAACCGGCCTTTACTCTCATATCTCTCACTCATCTTTCTTTCACTTATATCTCTCTCTTTCACGGAGAGAGAGAGAGAGAGAGAGAGAGAGAGAGAGAGAGAGAGAGAGAGAGAGAGAGAGAGAGAGAGAGCAATTTATTTAGTTAACCTTAATGTGTGCATGGTATTATTGTATTTATCAGAAAACGAAATATGTCAATGGAAAGCTAATTAAATTCTGCTTGTATTGATATCTGCCATCTTATAAGCTGTCCCACAAAGTTATACATGACGACGAGTTTTAAGTGAATGTTAAGTTCATCATATTTCTTCAGTCTCATAATGACCTTTATTTAATGTGTTTTACTATGTTTTATGTGATAATCTTATAGAACAAACATTTCCGAAGATAACAGTCTATCCTTTATACATGTATAACATGATATACTGCGGGGTAATGCCTTGAGAACTTCCCCGGGTCTTGGGTGAACGAGGAGGCCTTGGCACCAAGATGGCGCCCACAAATCGAGTTGTCGCTACTCTATATAATACAGGTTCTCTACCTACATCTAGTGCCGTAGCGCGCTCCCGCCTCCTGAAAGGCGTCGGAGGACACAGGCACAGCTGCCCCCGGAGGGACTTACCTAACCCTAACAGTTGTTGCCTCACCCCTGGGCTTCCTATCACCAACCCTTCTAAGGGCCCCCCTTGTGACCCTGGCCTGCGCCAGGAATCGTGGGGTTCGGTTTCGTGCGGGGAGTTACGTTGTGGGCGAAAATGAATTAACTAGCCCTTTAAGTAGGCCTAACAACCCGACAAATGACCTGACAAACAACCCGATAAACGACCCGACAACCAACCCGACAACGACCCAACAAACAACCCCTCAGCACATAGCAACACAACAGCTGTGTGCATAAAAGCACAACAAACTGCTTAGGTCACCGTCAGAAGCCAGCAGGATGTAACAAAGCGTGCCTGCGCGGGAAGAGCTGTGATGGCGTGAGGTGGAGCGGAGCAAGGCACGTCTGGTCAGTTTGGCTGCCAGGCGAGAAGTGGCATGTGTGTGTGTGTCTATCGGGCCTCCAGCAGGGGAGGACCACGGGCTAGCTTGAGCCCGTCAGAGAGATGCTTTGATGTCGCGGAGGTGGAGTGCGTTGATCGGTGGCAGCCTAGTGCGGCAGCGTGGCGGCGCTAGGCTGCGGGCAAAAAGACGGGAGGCGAGGGGCATGGCTACACTCGCCGTTCCCGGAAGAGAGGAGAGTGTCCGTGCTGCTGGCGTGCGGCACGAGGACTGGCTTGTCCATCCTGACGAGGAGTGCGGGGCACTCAGCAGGATACACTCTCCGTGTGGGAGGGGGGGCGCAGCAGGCTGCTACGCGTCGGGGATGAGGGGGAAGAGTGGCCATGAGGGGGCTGCCCGGCCCGCTGCCATGGGGGTTGGCTTGTTATCCCAGCCAGGAGCTCCGGTATGCGGTGACTGCTGGCATCATCACATACTCAAGACCCACAACGCCAGAGGTGCAATCGCTTCGCTTGATGTCGAGTCCCTCTTCACCAACGTACCTGTTGACCGTACCATCAACTACATCATCAACCGGGTGTATAACAACGACTCCATCCCGCCGCTTGACGTCCCGGAACCTGTACTACGGGGACTCCTCGAATGCTGCACTAAAGAAGCACCTTTTACCTCTCCCCGAGGGAACAAGTACCAACAAATAGACGGCGTCGCTATGGGCTCTCCCTTAGGAGTATTGTTGGCAAACTTCTTCATGGGCTGCGTGGAAAAAGAAGTATTCAAGAAAATAAGCAAGCCCAACATATACTGCCGCTACATCGACGACATCTTCATCAAAACGACAAGTCACTACGAAGCAGAACAGCTGAAGCTCTGCCTACAAGATACTTCACGCCTCACCTTCACCATAGAAAGCAGCTCAGACAAATCAATGCCGTTCTTAGACGTCCTTGTTACGCAGGAAGAAGAATCATTCATCACAAACGTCTACGTAAAACCAACGAACACCGGACACTGCCTCAACGGAGAAAGCGAATGCCCACAGAGATATAAAGACTCCACAATCGGTGCTTACATCAGAAGAGCTCTCACACACTGCAGTACATGGCAACTTATGCACAAAGAAATCGAGCGATCCAGTCAAGTCCTCATCAACAACGGCTTCAGCGAGAGAGACATCCACCGTCAGACTAAGAAAATCATGGAGAACTGGTACAACCCTAACGCCACAAAAAAGAGTCAAGACATAACTATCTTCTACCGGGCTTTCTTCTCCACCGCTCACCAGGAAGAAGAAAGAATAATATCACAAATCGTCCACCGTAACGTGAAACCTGCAGACCGAGAGGAGAATAAAACTACAAATCTACTACAAAAACAAGAACACCAGCAACCTCCTTCTCCGTAACAGCCCAAGCCAGACGAAGGAGACAAAACAAAAGTCCCATGTCGTATATAGGATCACATGCAAAAGAGGAAACTGTGAAGTCCTCCCCTCATCCTACATCGGCATGACGACAACGAAGCTGTCCAGACGTCTTACTTGCCACCTAACTTCCGGAGCCCCAAAAAGTCACCTATTAGAACAACATGGCATCATCATAACAAGAAAATTTCTAGAAGAAAATACAGAATTGGTTGACATGTGTGCAGATGTGCGGCGACTTCCCATCTTAGAAGCACTGTACATAAAAGAGATCAATCCCAAGCTTAACGTACAGGCAAACGACCTACAAGCTCTACCCAGCATGAAAAGAACAAAAGCAAATAACAGCCTACTCACAGAAAAGCCAAGCGAAGACCAAACAACCAATCAGCGTCTCCCACTCAAGAAGATGAGAAGCAAGCATCTCCAATCACCGATGGCGCTAATAGGCTGCGTGCAGGCAGACACGGCTATAAAATAGCGCTTCAACCTCGCATCTTAATCAGCTCACCTCAACTCCTGAGGAAAAACATCTTCCATTGGCTTGCTGAATAAGAGGTTCTTAGACCCGAAATCGGCGATACACAACACTGACAAGCTACGCGAAGTCATAAAAGTGATTACAAAAGAGAATAAGAACTCTTAAGACAAAGAGAAAATATCTTTAAGATAATAACGCTGAACTAGCTAACCTTTTAACGATAATATATATATATAGTCATATATATATATATATATATATATCTTATATTATTATATATATATATATATATATATATATATATATATAATGTATTCGGTTATATTAATATATATATATATATTATATATATTATTGACCACATGTTTCGGAGAAAATTTGGTAAAATAAAAAGATGAACTTGGTAAATACTATAGTCTACTCACTTAAGCTGCGATATTCCTGGGAGCGCTCGATGCCTAGGCGAGTATGTAACGACGTCGCCTGATTGCGCTGATAGCCTCGGGCAGGTGCGAGGTGGTGTACTTGCTCGCCGCACCCCCAAAACCCTTGTGTTGCTCAGAAATATTCATATTTCTGTCTTTTAACTCATCTCTTACACAAGATAGGCCTATTTTTGTTTTGCTCAGTTAAATCAGGCATTGATTGTTCAACAACACACGCCATTCATACTCAATAGGGGTAAGAAATAAGTATGAACGTGACTACTCCAAGAGTAGGCGGACTTTTAGTTTTCAGTGCATTGAAGTTGTACTCCTACCCGATATAACCAAGCTACAGATGTAATTAGTTTTATGAAATCTGATAAGTTTACCTCGTGGCTTCATATTATACATTGCTGCAACTTACAACATGAGCTAGAAAATAAATACAGTAAAGGACGACACTTAATATTTAAGATAATTAATAGGAAAGTAAAGGTGTATAATATTATTTCTTGCTTATTTTGCTTCAACCTCGCTCTAATCCGATAAGTTTTTGGTCACATTCAATTTTCAAGAACCGTTTCAAAATCCTTAACTTTTCCGCTTCACTGTGGTATGTAGCCTTGACCAATAAGGAAATGTAGGTAGTGGTGCAACTGGCTAAAAAGGTTTAAAACTACTTACTGCAAACTGCACAGTGAAGGTTGGCATTTGCTCCCTATATAGGGAGACTGTTTTCGGAGACATGGCTATCAGAGGCTTCACCCTCACGGCACCAGTTTGAAACAGTTTTAACTTTCTTAGGCCATTTGACCACCTTACTCTTTTCCTTATTGGTACGTGCTTACATAACACCGGAAGCGGAAAAGTAATAAGGATTTTGTAGCGTTTCTTGAAAATTAATGTGACCCATAAACATATGGAGTAGAGCGAGTTGAAGCCAAATAAGCAAGAATAATGTTTATAACACTCTTTTTACTTTCCTTTAATTATCTTACATATTGTGAAGTCCTGACTGTTTTTTTTATTCTCTGATAATGCAGCAATGTATTATGAACACATGGTAGGCTCAGCTTTCATACTATTATCTGTAGCTTGGTTATTCGGTAGGATCAACATTTCATCACTGAAAACCTAGAAAAGTCGCCTACTCTTGTGATAGTCAGTCCTGACTTTATTTTTTACCTATTGAGTTATATGGCGTGTTGTTGTTGACATTCACTGCCTGATTTACTGATGCAAACCAAATAGGCCCTATTTTGTGTAAGAGATGAGTAATCCAAGAATATGAATATTTTTTCTGATGCCACGCAAGGGTTTTGGTTTTGCGTCGAGCAAGTACCACCACCATCGCCACCCTGCCCGATCTATCAGCCATCAGCGACGTCCTTGACAAAACTCGGCTAGGCATCGGCACTCCAGCCCAGGAATCAGGCTAAGTGAATAAACTATAGTACATCAGGATGAGGGAAACAATGTATAGCAATAACTGTCATGAGTGGATTGTCAAATTTTACATCGATCACCCTTAAAGTCACCTGTGTGAAAATATAGTTTTGCGTTACGATTATAGAGGGGATGAGAGGCGTCCAATGCCCACGATATTTTGGTCACCCATTTTTTTTTTTTATTTTTTTTTTTTTTTTTTTTTTTTTTTTTTTTTTTTGTGTTCTATTGTCGCAGCAGTCACTTTCTTATCATCTTATTAATATTGTTTGTTGGCACTGAGCGCTGTTGTGGATCCTCGGGCCTTCGAGAGGCCACGTCCTGACACTATCGCTCTCTGTACTTGCTCGCTCAGGAACCCTCCTCACGAGAATCCGCATAGTACTGCGATGTTGTGCTGTCTTGTACCTGAGCCTTGCTGGAAAAACTTGTGAATTGGCCTACAAACTCCTCCTTCGTTCTCTAGGCTATACAGATGATCGTGGTGTCTTCTGTCCTGTTCTATTCTTTCTCTCAATATCTATCTTTCTTTCGCACTTTCTATCTCTCTCTTCATCTCTCTCTTGTTTGTCTATCTCACTATCTCTTTTCCCCCTTCCTCTTCTCTCTCTCCTCTTCTCCTCTCTTTTCATGCTGTCTCGGGCGATCTCTTCTCGTACTCTCCCGGGATTCTTCTCTTCTCTCAGGGGTGCTCTCTAAAGTTCCTCTCTCCATCCTTTCTATATATATTATATATATATATTTATATATATTATATATACTGCCGCGAAAGAAGTCCCCCTCGCGGGCGGGCACTTTTGTGCTACTCCTTGCGGAGGGCTATTGGTGGTGGGTTGGGCCGGAGGCCCACCACCTGGGGTTGGTGCCTACCAAACACGGACTCTCCAGATAGCCCCTTCTAACTTTCCTGAAATCATGGATGTGAAATGTATGTATTCCCCCACCCATTCACTCACCCATTACCCATCACCCCCCACCCATTCACTCACCCATTACCCATCACCCCTCACCCATTCACTCACCATTACCCCCTCACCACCACCCATTCACTTTACCCATACCCATCACCCCCCACCCATTCCCTTACCCATCACCCATCACCCCCACCCATTCACTCACCCATCACCCAACACCCATTACCCATCACCCCACCCATTTACTCACCCATTACCCATCACCCTACATCAAGGTTCCTCAAATTTTTCGCAACCCCTTTTTTTCACAATTATCGCTAATAGGGTGCTAAAAAAAAAGAAAAAAAAAATGATCGGATCATCCCATAATTAGGCTTAAAACCTTCCCCTGGTCAACCCGGTTCCAAAAAAGTGCCATATGAGGTGATTGCGCCACGGGGGCGGAACCTATACCACCCCACACACAGACAGAAGACACCCTTTCGCTTATATTTACCACTAGTCGCAAAGCCGCCCTCCGGGCGGACTTTTTTGGGTAGCTCCTGCGGAGGGCTATTGGTTGGGTTCGGCCCACAAACCGGACTCCCAGATAGCCCCTTCTAACTTTCCTAAATCATGGATGTAGAAAAGTATTTATTTTCCCCCTACCCTTCACTCACCCATTACCCTCACCCCCCACCCCCTTCACTCACCCATTACCCATCACCCCCCCCCATTCACTCACCCATTACCCATCACCACACCCCCCATTCACTCACCCATTACCCATCACCCCCCACCTATTCCCTACCCTCACCCATCACCCCCCAAACCCCTCACCCCCAACCCATCACCCCCCACCCATTCACTCCCCATCACCCCACACCCATTACCCATCACCCCCCCATTCACTCACCCATTACCCATCACCCTACATCAAATTTTCCTCAATTCTCGCAACCCACTTTTTTTTTTACAATTCTCGCTAATAGGCTGCAAAAAAAAAAGAAGAAAAAAGTAATCGGCCCTCCATAATTGGGCTTAAAACCTTCCCCGGGAAAACCGGGTTTCCCAAAAAATGTGCCTATGAGGTGATTGCGCCACGGGGGGGGGGAAACCCTATCCCAGAAAACCCACACACAACACACACACACACACAGAAGACAGACAACCCCCTTTTTCGCTTTATTTACCATTACCCATCCCCCCCCCCCTTTTCCCTACCACACCCTCACCCCAACCCATCACCCCCACCCATTCACTCACCCACCCCCACACCCATTACCCATCACCCCCCCATTCACTCACCCATTACCCATCCCCCTCCACAAGGTTTCCCTCAATTTCGCCCCCACTTTTTTTTTCAAAATTATCCTAATAGGCTCTAAAAAAAAAAAAAAAAAAAAAAGATGGGATCATCCAAAATTGGGGTTTAAAAAACCTTCCCCTGGTAAACCCGGTTCCAAAATGTCCCCATATAGTTGATTGCCCCACGGGGGGCGGAACCTATACCAGACACACAAAACCACGCACACACACACACACACAGACAGACACACAGACAAGAGACACACTTTTGCTTTTTATTTAATTCCCCATCCCCCCCCACCTATTCCTCCCCCATCACCCATCCCCCCCAAAACCCTCCCCCCCCACCCTTTCACTCACCCACACCCCACACCCATTCCCCATCACCCCACCCTTCACTCCCCCATTACCCATCACCCTACATAAAGGCTTCCTAAATTCTCGCAACTACTTTTTTTTCACAATTCTCGCAAATGGGCGCAAAAAAAAAAAAAAAAAAAAAAAAAAAGTATCGGACACTCATAAGGGGGCTTATGACCTTCCCCTGGAAACCCTGATTAAAAAATGTGCCATATGGGTTTTTTGCGCCACGGGGGGGGGAAACCTATACCACACACACACCCCACACAACCACACACGACAGACACATTTTCGTTTTATTAATAAAAATTTACCCTCACCCCCCCCCTATTCCCTCCCCCAACCCATCACCCCCACCCATTCCTCACCCATCACCCACACCCATTACCCTCACCCCACCCATTCCTCCCCCATTCCCCATCACCCTTTCAAGATTTTCAATTCTCGAAACCCATTTTTTTTCACATTATCCAAATAGGCTGCAAAAAAAAAAAAAAAAAAAAAAGTGTCAAATCATCTCATAAGTGGGTTTAAAAACCTTCCCGGGTCAACCCGTTTTAAAAAAAATTGCCATATGAGGTGATTGCCCCAGGGGGGGGCGAACCTATCCCACCACACCACACACAGAAAACAGACAGACAACACATTTCGTTATTTACACTGGGGAACAATTTAAAAAAAAAAATTTTTTAGTTAATTTTTGAGCTTATTTAACTAAAATTGGCATGCTGTTTCATAATCTGTAGTCTTTTTTTCTGCACGTCAAGTTTTTTTTCCCAGTTTAAACCCCCCAGATAAGCAAAATTCCAACTTTGAGTTGAAAAAAATTTCCCCACTGTTTTACATTTGACTCTCGAGACTATGGCAACTTGTTTGTGCAGTTACAATTGAGAAGTGCGGTGAGAGGTGTGTGCACTCCCATGGTCAGTCTATCAATATCTGCAAACAGAAAGCTGGATAGTGGGAAATTAGGAGGTTTGTTATTGTTTTTCTCTTAACCTTGTAACAACATACCATTGAAATTTTATTTCTTTTTATGCTGTTTTTTTTTTTTTCAAAGCTTGTAACTATTCCATTTAGTGTTTTATTTACTAGGTATTATTTTTTGTTTCAGATCATGTCTGCTCCTGCTACGTTCGTCGTAAATGCCTAAAAACCCTGACTCCTTCGGGATTATGTGGTAGTTTCCCATTCCGTAAAGGGGGGCAAGCATCAGCGTATTGTAAACAACCCTATTTGCATTTTTTAAAAGTAAACTGGGTGACAAGAAAATTTATGGGCCCCTCAAAAAGTTGCAAGCGTGTGTCGAGAGATTAGGGATGTGGCCAAAGGAAACACGTGAAAAGTTGGATTTGGTACCCCCGGTTTGGCGAGAGAAAAAAAGATCATTCCACAACTGTTACTTTGTTTGTGAAAAAATCGGGTTTTTAACAGAAAAATAAAAGTAAAATAAAATATCCTAATCTACCGTCAACTATAAGCCCAATCCCTCTTTTCAGCTGAAATTCCGGGCCATTTTTCGAACAACTACCCCCTCTAGAAATCTGAGTGATTTTTAAGAACCGGTGACAGCAATGTGCAGATTTTGACATTCACGAGGATTCAGTTCGTAGGGATTGATCAACAGTTAATGATTTAGCACGTGATTTGGGCCCCTTTCCCAAAAAAACTTCAGAAAACTGCATCAAAACTGAACGGAAAAACATACTTGAAAAAGGAGTGAAGGTTCATACTTTTGAACCAGAGAAAGTACATTTTTGCATACTTCCGAAGGCCCGGTTTTGTGTTTGCCAAACATTCCTGGTTTACTGAAGGAATTAGGGCTTTCAATCTCAATCCAAAAGAAAGGCGATTTTTTTTTGATAGCCAAAACGGAGCTTTAAGTGTTCCTACACAAAGGCAATTTTTTTTGCGCAGTCCCCCATTGGGCATTCGGTCTGTCTTCGTGAAAAATATGGAGAGTAAAGAGAGTCTTGAGTTATGCAATATGACAAAAAAAAATTGGATCATCTGTGTTGACCTTAAAATGGGTCCTTCCTTCTTGGTCAAAAACTGGGTACACAAAATATCCCTGTTTCTCTTATGTGGGATAGCAGAGTCGAGAGAAGCATTGGGGGTTTAGACGAATTTGGGCCTCCGAATCTGATCTTAAAATGGAATTACTTGTACATGAGCCATTGTTGGGCAGGGAAAAAATTATTCCCACCCCTTTCACTAAAACTAGGTTCATGAAACAATTTTTAAAAGCTTTCAAAAGAGGGGACTGTTGAAGTACTCATCTTTGGGATTTCCTGGACTGTCAATTTAAAAAAACAAGGCCGGTGTGTTTGATGGTCCCAAATTCGACGCCACAAAAAAAAAAAAATTTCAAAGGGACTATGTCAGACCTTTAAAAGAATGCTGGCTATCATTAAAGACGTCGTCAAAAACTTTTTTGGAAATCACGTGCAAGTAATTTCACAGAAATTGTTCAGAAAATATTGGGGAGCTACAAAAACGCTTGGGTTCAACATGATATTAAAGTACATTTTTTTTCATAGCCCTCTTGCCAACTTTCCCCGGAAAATCTTGGTGTGCAGCGACGACAAAGGGAACGATTTTACCAAGATTTTAAAGGTTATGGAAAAACGTTCCCCGGGTAATGGGGGTGTGCATAGATGGCTGACTATTGTTGGGCTCAAAAGCGTAGTCCTCAAGTTGAAAACTCCCGAAAGCTACAAACGTAAATTTTTACCTTAAACCCGGGACACAATTATGCCTTTCCTTTTTTAAAAACATGATAATGTTTTAAAAAACATTTTTTTGATGGGTATTTCTTTTTTTTTTCATTGTATGTTTAAAATTTTCAAATTTTTTTAAATAAGCACTGTTACGTTATGTACGTATTTTTTTAATTTTTTTTAAAAAAACAAAAAACCACAGTTTAAAAAATTGACGTGATTTGAGACAAACTGAGATCAGTTTTTTTGGGTTCAGCACCCAAAAATTTCTTAAAAACAATGTCAACCTAACTCAAAAAAAATTTTTTCCCCAGTGTAATTGGTAAAGTTTCTATAAATCCCCAGCAAAAAATGCATTGGAAAAGTAACTGTTATTTGGCCATCTTTCCTACTTTTCAAAAAATTTTGGCTGTTTTTTCCCTCCTGTTGATATATACTATGTTAATAACTGTTGTCTGCTCTCGTGCATCACCTATAACTGGATATTAGTAAAGTAGACTAGGTCAAATTTCAGAAAATGTTAATGGTGGGGGCTTTTATTTTTACGGGTGGGAAACAAAATTTATAACTTTTATATTTCTAAATCGGTTAGGGGGGTTTTCCCACGTATTTTCACGGTTAACCCCCAAACGTGACAAAACCAAATGGCCGCCCCCCAAAATTGACAAATTATTTTTTGGGCATATCTTTGGTACAAACATGGTAAGAACATAAATTAAACATCTTTTTTATGTTTTCAGGGACAAGGAAAACCTTGGATAAATTATTTTACATATAACACCCTAGATATGACAAAAAAGAATTTTTCTGTTTGGGGCGGCCTTTTTAATTTGTCACGTTTAGGGGGTTAAACCCTTGGGAAAAACAAACCCGGGGAAACCCCCCCAGATCGATTTAGATCATATAAATACGTCTAAAAATGTTGTTTGCCAGCCGTAAACATTAAATGCCTCCATCACTTTTAATATGAACATTTTCACATATTCTGCCCAGTCTAAAAAAGATTCAGTGAAATTCTGAGCAACCTTGATTTTCTTGTTTTCTTTGTCCCGAGGAACATGACCCACAAAGTCCTGGAAAGAAAATATATTTGAGAACCTACCTGTTAGACATCGCTTTGAGACACACACACACACACACACACACACACACACACACACACACACACACGCACACGCATGTGTGTATGTGTAACCATTAACCATTAACATTTTCTGAAATTTGACCTAGTCTAAATACCTTAACTACCCATCGTCTTCTGTTGCCACTAAGCCACAGAATAAACCCAACGTCTGTGTCTAGCAAGTAACCTGAAACAGCCTGATTACCTGCAGAAAACGGTAAGGCTGCTTAGTATGATGTAATTAATCATGAGTGCCTCTAATCATAAATATGTGCGTGTGTGTGTGTGTGTGTATGTGTGTGTATGTGTGTGTGTGCGTGTGTGTATGTGTGTGTGTGTGTGTGTGTGTGTGTGTGTGTGTGTGTGTGTGTGTGTGTGTGTGTGTGTGTGTGTGTGTGTATGTGTCTCAAGGCGATGTCTAACAGGTGGGTTCTCAAATAAATTTTCTTTCCAGGATTTTGTGGGCCATGTTCCTCGGGACAAAGAAAACACCAATGTAGGTGGTACCAAAGATATGACCCAAAATTAATTTGTCAAGTTTCGGTGGCGGCCATTTTGGATTTGTCACGTTTAAACCCTTAAACGTGACAAATCCAAAATGGCCGCCACCGAACTTGACAAATTAATTTTGGGTCATATCTTTGGTACCAGAGATGGTAAGAGCATAAATGAAACATCTTTTTGTATGTTTTCAGGTACAATGAATCCGTTGAGATAATTAGTTATACATATATATACCCTAGATATGACAAAAATGAATTTTTCATGTTTCGGTGGCGGCCATTTTAAATTTGTCACGTTTAAGGGTTAACCGTTGAAAATACAACCGGGCAAACCTCCTAGATCGATTGAAAACATATAAATACGTCTAAAAAAGTTGTTTGCCAGCCGTAAACATTAAATGCCTCCATCACTTTTAATATGAACATTTTCACATAGTCTACTCAGTCTACAGGGTTATGATTATGTTTTAGCCACTTTACATGTATTGTATATTTTTCTTTTCTTTCACCTGATATATTTTCTCATTCATATATACCTGAATGGTGTAATATATTTTGAATAATGACACCAACACAGACTGGCACATAATACATATCTATTCAATGTATTGCAATAGACAGCATGCTAAACACAATACATTTTCAATTAGAAGTAAATAAGTAGGATTTCCAAAGACGAAATTGCATCATCACAGATACAGGGACATCACAGCACGTGAGGGGTTAGATAGGGACTTTAGAGCACGTGACGGGTTAGGGAGTAACATCACAGCACGTGAGGGGTTAGATAGGGACATCAGAGCACGTGAGAGGTTAGGGAAGAACATCACAGCACGTGAGGGGGAGGGGTTAGAAAGGGAAATAACAGCACGTGAGGGGTTAGAGAGGGCTCATGACGAAGCTATTTATTTGGCTTGTGCTTTGTTTACGTGCAGAAGACGTTATTCGTCGCCAACGCCACCTACATTCGTTACCCAGCAATATGGGTAAGCTCTGAGGTTCCAGCTAGGGTTAAATGTATTTTCTAGCTTTCCTATAATCTTATATACAGTCATTGGTGCCAACGGGCCTTTATCTGGGCCACATCAACACTGTGGAACGCCTTCACGGATGAGGTGGATGTCAGGGCCATGAACACCCATCAGGAGAACGTAGCGGTCAACAGATGGTGCCGCACACATCCACCTTAGTGCTTTGTGAAGCGTGAGTGTACACGTCAAACAATATCTAGTGCGTTCAACGAGTGTCTGTAACAGACAGAAACTTATAAAACCTAACCTTTACATTTGTGAATATTGTGTATATATTCTGATTTCATATAAGGCATAGCTTTAAGATAGAGCTTTAGAACAGATGACATCTTTTTCCTGTTCATGTGCATTTACTGCCTTATTTTAACTACTTTATAAACCAGTTGTATGTTTTAATAACTGTTTAAATAAAAAAAAAGAGCAAGATAGAGAGAGAAAAAATTATGCTGCCAACAGCTGCATCAATCTAGTATAAACTTGGTTGCAGGACCAAATATATGTTACTGGGCATGTAAGCAGTTATGTAGTTTCCTTTTCTTCATAATTTACATATATAAATGTGACCAACAAAGAATTTTACAGTTAATGTAAAGTACTCAATTTATTACGCATTAAGTTATACAAAATGTGGAAATACTTTTATGGCCTCTGATCAACACAATATAATAAAATTCAGTATAGAAGGGGCGTCGGTTGAATAATTTGAGTAAAATTTTTCTACGAGAACCAAATGATATCATCAATTAAGATTGGCTCAATTTTTCTGTTGAAATAATTAAGAGTTTTCTATATAAGTTAATTTCGATTAATAGTACAGGAGCATTAGCTAAAAGGTGGAAATAAATAGTAGAAAGCTGATTTTTTCAGGAGAGCTCCAAAATATTGTATATATCACCCTTATGCAAAGTTCTGCAAATTCAACCTCGTGGCATTTTCATAATTCGAAATGGCCGCCATCACAATTAACGATAAAATGAAAAGGACTATGATCATCCATCCGAGTTCGTAGTAATAAGATTTTTGTGTGTACATCTATGTTTTAGAGTGTGCTGAATACAATGGAGCCATACAAAATATTTTGAGTTGACATAATTAGCATAAATTCAATAAGGTGAAGAAAAATATTTTTTTTATTTTTTTTTATTTTAATACCACAACTATGTTATGTACGTTACATTTATAATAGGCAAACTATGTTATATTGTACAAAACATCAATTAGAAACCACAAATAACCCAACCATATGTTGAAGGAATGTCTAATCAGTGGTATCCCCTTCGCCTTGCACATCAAGAACATGCGAATTTTTACAATTGTACCCACTGCAACCAGTGCACATTATGGTACACTCCATCCGTGCCTTGTAACAACGACATGACTTTCCACACCCTACCTTGCAGCCGCAAGATACCATTTTCAGTACCTTCTCGGGAGCAACAGGCCTATCGGTATAGATTGGAACAAGTATCCCCTCTCTGTACTCCCACCCCCACTCATTTGGTGGTAGCTCATTTCCCTGCCATTGCTGAACAGCATGGTATGTTCTATAGCTATGGAACTTGGCAGCTGCTGAAGTTGGAGGGATTGATTCCAACTTGAAACCAGATGAGGATAAGGACGCTCTACGTGTAGGTCGGAAGTACATAACATAGCGATGCTTGTCCAGTGAATTTGACCGGACAGCTCCATACAGGTTTAGTAGAAACAACTCTCCTATGCGTGCTATCTCATCCTGACTGCTGTCAGACTGAGAGAAAACACTCAAACAGTCCAAATTGTCATCACTATCGAACAGCTGAAGGGCCCTTTTTTTCCCTTGATTGTATATGGAAGACACAGTATCACATCCAGTGATTGTATGTACAAACATCAAGTGCTGTTTGATGCTAGAACAAGCTTCCTGGATTTCACGTATACAGTACACATGCAAAGGGTTCCGTCCACAGAGCATATGAAGATTCATGTTTGGGGTGGCTTGTGCGACCATCATCACCAGCAAGTCAGTATCAGTTCCCACGACAACGATAGGCGAATTTTGAGTTGGGGCACCATCTATGGCAGTTGAAGTAATCATGGCACTTGATGCAATCAGCCAGTCAGCATCTGCAAACACTCTTTTTTGACAAGTAAAACCCACAGCCTCATATTTCTCCTTTAATTTTTGGATTAATCGGTCCTTATTCCTGCCATTACCCAAGAATGCCTTTTTTGATGTTGTGGTTTTCATTTCCAACTCAAAGACAATGTCAGGAGAAGTGTTCTGTTTGGCTCTTCGCTGCTGTTCCGCAGTTTTAGTTGAGGAAGCACTGCCATATCCGTCAAACACTACTGTACTACCTGGCCCATAGTGAACAAGAACATGGGATACATACTGGTCAAACACCTGGTTGTATGTGGGATCAGCAGGCCATGGCAAGCTTTGAAGAAGATGTCCTCCATCAAGGACGAAACGTGCATTATCTGGAAGTTCTAGATGGACATTCACTTTCGACTTGAGAACACTAGCAAGGACACTCTTAGTGTTCTTCCTCATGATACCTTTATCGAATAGGGAGGGTGGCTGTTTGGCAAACTCGTGAAGCAGATATTCCTCCATCTCAGAACTCTCTCGGATCACCCATGTGACCCTCATGAACAATACTGTTCTATTCACCTCCACCTCAACACCTCGCACAGTGACCTGATTTTTGTCACCACTGATGCTGGTCACACGGTCTTTTCGTTTTAATTTTACGTCAGCATAGGTTTCGCCAGTCATTACAGAAGCAGCCTTGACACCAATATCAAATGCTTGATCTGCATTTACACACTTGCCAGCAACAACACCGCTTGCTACACAGACCAGAGCATCATGGTCTCCATATGAAAATGGAGAGTGTACTTTGAGCCAGTTGAGGAAGGTCTCATAGTCTTTAGCATCTCTGGCTGTACTGCTAGCACGCAGATCTACGTGCTGGTCAGATGTGTGACTGTGGACTGCAGTGAAACATTCCAGGGCATCGCATATTGGGATGCATCTGGGCATAGCATGCACCCATTTATTGAGTGTGCTGTCTGTAATTCCTCGACCACGAGCCATACCTCCGGAAGTCTTAAGCAACCGCATCAATTCTTGTTCAATAGTCTGGTCGCTGAAGTTTCCACTCCAGAATTTGTCTGTTCTTCGGATGGTGAAATACCCATGCTCGGTGAAGTCGCAAATACTGGTCTGGAGACATGTATCACTTAGACCTTTCATCGGTCAAGGTAGAGGCGGCAGACTTTGCATATGCAAGGTGGCCAGCAGCATGGACATGGGGATCATTTCACTGACGGTATGGAGATGTAAATCCCAATCTCCTGTGCGTTCTGCTCGGATGAAACATCTAATAAGGGACACTTGTTTCAAATATTCAACCCAAAGCTTTCCAGTTCGACTTTGGGCGGCAGACAGGCACATCAGTATGTGCCATATTTGGGCACATCAGATCATCCATGATCTGTGTGAGCTGTTGGACACATTATCATTTTCCACAGAAGCAGTGGCGCATTCTCCATCAGCAGATCTGTGTGTACAGCCTGGATATGAGTGAGATTAACATTACTGAGACATCCAGGTGTCTCCAGTAAGTTGGACATGATGGCTACCGACGACAGAAGATGAGCGCGAAGTGCGCGAGCATATGCATGCCCGGTCATCATATGGATTACAGTATTTGGAGCATAAACAGTCTTCCATAGATCTTCCAAACCACTACCACCCATCACATATCCAACTGATTCCATGTATGACATGAGTAGGTGAAAACCTCCAAGTCTAATGACTGTTGTTTAGCTGTGCATGGGATGATTTAACAATTTCAGTTGCTTTTATATAGAGGGGTTGATCGAACGTAACAGGACAAACACCAAGCCCATGCTCTTCAGCTAGTTTCTGTGCAAAACACAAAGCAGAGTATATGGTGTCAGGCTGAGAGGGGTCCTGGTTAACGAATGGCAGGATCTGAATCTTACTTCTCTCATGATTATCTCCCCTCACAGCACATTGCATAAAACCGCTCCATGATGGACAGTCTGACACATAGATACCTAGAGAGAAACTTGCTATCCAGACACTATCCAAGCATTTGGACAATTTCAATAGGGGTGGGGGATCCTTTGGAGGTTCAAGGGGCCCGACAATGATCGACTTGAATCCAAGTGTGCTAGGTTTCTTGTACACTTTGATTGGGACTTTGCCAAATTGACCTGTTTGTGAAACACAGTCTCTCTTAGTAGAACGGGGAATGACAGACTGGATTGTCTGCTCACCTAGAGGGGTAACACATGCAATACCACCCATAACATGCCAGGTACCAAGACCTGTGAGGGTTCTAACATTGATGTCAGCATTATCAAATATAAAATTAACAAAATCACCTTCGAGATCATACAATGGACCCATTTACCCTACTTGAGGTAACGATAGATTGGAAATCTTCAAGACTCATATAGTAGGGCAGTGATGCTGAATTTTCGATGTGAGCAGTATTTTTGATGATACAGCCATTTTAAGTGGAGGAAAATTTGTGCGCCCCAAAACGACCGGCGCCATGTTGTGACGTCAATAACGCAGAGTTGTCAAGCGGCCGCAGCGGGCCGCTCCACAGTAACATTAACTTGCATTACCCCTACTACCGCAAGATGGACAATAATCCTCCTTCAAGTTTTGTGGTAGGTTTTCACTGTGTTTGTGAATATATCAGTTGTAGTTTATAAGTAAGAAGTGATTAGACAGGGACAAGTGACCCATGACAACAGGCAAGTGATGACTTTAGGCATCGCAACTCCTTACAAAGAGCTCAAATGAACCTACAATGACATGTAGCCTACAGCTAGACAGATAGACGAACTCATAGAAGAACAAGTAGAATGAGAGCGCCTTCCACCTGCACACACATCATAGACGAACTCATAGAAGAACAGGTAGAATGAGAGCGCCTTCCACCTGCACACACACACACACACATCATAGACGAACTCATAGAAGAACAGGTAGAATGAGAGCGCCTTCCACCAACACACACACACACACACACACATCATAGACGAATTCATAAAAGAACAAGTAGAATGAGAGCGCCTTCCACCAACACGTACACACACATACACATCATAGACGAATTCATAGAAGAACAGGTAGAATGAGAGCGCCTTACACCAACACACATACATACACATTATAGACAAATTCATAGAACAGGTAGAATGAGAGCGCCTTACACCAACACACATACATACACATCATAGACAAATTCATAGAAGAACAGGTAGAATGAGAGCGCCTTCCACCAATACACATACATACACATCATAAACGAATTCATAGAAGAACAGGTAGAATGAGAGCGCCTTCCACCAACACACACATACACATCCTTCAAGAGCACACTGCGCCTTCCACGCACACACACACACAATGCAAGAAGTATTCAGGACTTCAAAGGCAAGCTGGATAATAGTAGATTAGGAGACGGGACAATACGAGCATAGCTCTTTTCCTGTATGTTACAACTAGGTAAATACAACTAGGTAAATATACACACACACACACATATATATATATACATATGTGTGTGTGTGGAAGGCGCAGTGTGCTCTTGATCAGATGTGTGTGTGTGTGTGTGGGTGGGTGGAAGGTGCTCTCACTCTATACGTGTTTTTCTATGAGTTCGTCAAGAGTACATAATGAATCGCTAGGGCCCTAGATAAAGGGGGAAATTCACAATCACTACAGGAACTACCTCGTGTAGGTCTCACGGACTCTTGTAGCTTCTTTATTTTCTTATGTTATTATGTTCTTTTGGATGCTTACCGTGCCCACAGCAGTCACAATAACACAACGCCGCGTGTGTTGTGTATGTGTGTGTCCATGTGTGTGTGTGTAGGCGTTTGTTACTTCATCACTGTCTGTTACACAGACAAACACCAATCACCAATCCGTACGTAGTACTATGTATACTACATACACGCAGTGTCACACACATACACACACGAGTAACATGTGTGTTCCCTCAGGGGAATCACGCCTATAGTAGACATCCACCACTGTTTACTTTTTTTCTTGTCTTTGGACACAGATATGAACACTCTCTGGTGTTTCAATCGTGGTGTTTTAGCAGATTGGCACATAACAAACAGTGTGTTCTCTTTGTCCAGCTATATAGGCGAGGAAGCGGGGTAGAGAAGGAAGCGGAAGGGATGTTTCTGCGCTGACTACGTCACAACCAATCACAGCGCGTTCCGCGGCCACGTCATATTTTGGCCCAAAAAACTGCATATATCTCATTCATGGTGCATTTTTAAGCAAAATTAATATGAGTACAGTGATAAGTAGCTTATATTTCATCCAAAGCTTCACAAAATTCCGTGTTTTAGGTGTGAGTAAACGGGTCCATTGTTCATCTGTAAGCAGTGCATCATATAGACGTTGAACCTCCCTATAATCATCAGCAAATGACATACTACTCAATATATCTACTAGTTCTCGAGACTCATAATTGCGATTGATATGAACAGATATTGCTAGCAATATTGGAGACACAAATGATCGAGGTCGACACGCAGGGCATTATGCCGTGTGCAAGTGCTGTACGGCGGCGTTCACAGCCGACACTCTGTTCAGATTTTGATTTGATATACCACTCAGTAGTCGTTTCAAAGAGTCAGGCACCATTTTATCACTGTCTTGCAATTGTGTCATTGTCGGGTATTCAGAGTTAACATATGCTACAGACTTTACATCAAACTTCTATGATTGCAGCTGCCATATCTATGATTGAATCTTTTGTCATGGTTACTGGACTCATAATTACTTCTAAGGATGTGGTTACTTTCATCTAAGAAAGTATATATGGTCTGTTTTCCAATATCACAAGTCCGAACAATGTCCTGCCCGAAACATTCCTCCAATTTCTGTCCTAGCCTTTTGGGGTTGTAGCCCTCTTCTCCATCTAAATAGTCGTCCATCAAAGTCATAAGTTCTGCAAGTGAATATTGACATTCATCATTGTCGCGTATAAATTGGCACAACTTCTGGAATGCCGCGTGTTTTGTGGCATTGACAGGTCGGCCCCGTTGATATCCATCACGGGTATTCTCGCTTGGAAATTGTTTGCCAGCATAGAAGAGAACCTGACAGTCATGGTGGTACTTGACTTCAGCAGCAATAAAATCTAACTCATTGGATACGCGAGGTCTAACAGCATCTCCCCACTCATCATGGTTCGCTCGCCCAGCTTTCTCAATTACGCTTTGAAGGGTGGCTTTTGTCATAGCATCATGTGCCCGTACCCGACGGTTGCGGGGTATCTTTGTTTCTACATTGTAGTCTATTACAGTCTTTGCATAATAGAGACAATCTTCTTTTATTTTTGAAAACTCGAGTTCTTGAACGTAATTTTGAAGATGATGTGCCCCAATCAGAGTCCAATGGCTCTTCTTCCCTTTTCCTTTTGTAAGAAGTAATACTGCATAGTCGAATGTATTCGTGACGACATTTACCATGGACTGGGACTGGCAATTGTGACCTCTTCCTCTCAAATACAGACTGCAAACCATCTTCTCTTTCAATGCTGGCTCGTAGGAGTCCCTCAAGGCCCTTATCATGGACCTCTGCACGATCTGATGTGATCTGCTTACCGCATGTGGGAATACTGCAAAACTCGGCCATCATGACAGCACCTGAAAAACGAGAAAATTATTATTCTAATTATTATTATTATTATAATATACTATTAATTATAATTTATGCTAATATCACTCACTATTATTATAATATACTAGTAATTACACTTTATGCTAATTATTTTAACTCAAAATGAACATGGCATGGGTCCACTGTAATAAGTTGCCAGTTATGCCGATTTTGGTATTTTAACCATTTATCGCAAATTGCTATAGCGGCCATCTTCAATTCTGAAAATGCCACCAGGTTGAATTTGCAGAACTTTGCACAGTGGACATGCTTATGATTTTCTAGAGCTCCCCTGAAAAAATCAGCTTTCTACTATTTTTTTCTAGGTTTTAGTTACATTTTTACTACTGCTCCTGTACTATAATCCACCCTACGTATGTCACAGGCAATATATATTTGTTGTGTTTTATTGATCAAAAATATATTATATTGTGTTTACCAAAAGCCATATAAATATTTTCACATTATGTATAGCTAAATGCGTATAAAATACTAGACAGTATCAGTAAAATGCTTTAAATATGCGAATAATGAAGAATATGAACTACAAAACTGCTTCCATGCCCAGTGACATAAATATTGTCTTGCTTCCGAGTTTGTACTAGATTGATGAAGTTGTCGGAAGCAGGAATTTATGATGTAATGAGGATATCACTATATATTCGACAATAAATACCGACTATATATATTTGTAAATTGTGGGAAACATGTTAGCCTCTTGCTGTCACTAATAGTTTATGGATTACAGAGGTAACATATTTATTTGTGGTGAGTGGAATTGGTGGCAAGTCCTCTAGCGGATAGGCGTGTCTTTTGTACCCAGGTATTAAAGTTAAAAGAAAATGTTGTTATGTAAAATATATATCTATTATTTACACACAGCAGTACCTATAACGTAACGATATGGTAACTGAAACGTTAGCTGTAATTCCCGAGTGTTGATCACAGTGCACAGTCTCAATACACACACACGTCCTTCACGTCAGTCAGGAATGAGAGCGCCGCTTTTTCTCCCCGGGTGCCAGCAAGGCGCCGTGGGGTGGGGGGTGGGGGGCGCCACAACAGCGTGTGGTGTGATGTCATATAGTAAGGAAAACGTCATTAACATGTTGAAATAATCATGAGACAGGTACACACTACGATTGTACCAGTATAACATATACATGCGTAATAAGGAGATGTTAGTACGGAAAGGTATACTATATAATAGGCTTATATATACTAGCAAATAGATGAATGAAATATATGATAATTGGCATCGGTGCATATGCGAAGAAAGATATCAATTAGACACGTTGGTGCTACCACCATAAAAAGAGAACATACAAGGCTAAGGTTTTCCGAACTATACAGTAAAGCGAAATTACTATAATGATCATGATTATGATTGGCATAAACCATGGAAGGAAAATGGACAGCCGGGTTAAATCCGGGTAAAGAGTTCTGTATAGCTGATTCTAATTCTGAGAAGTTAGAGAAAGTAAGCTCAGAAATGGTATTAGTGACAAATGTATGTAATGCTCGAAAAATATATATTATTTAAGCTGTCAATAAGAAAGAGTCGAGTAGTTAAATTAGCTACAAAACCTTCGTGCAGTTTGCCATAGGAAAGTTGTTCAAATAATCAGAGTGCAAAGAGCATGTAATAAGAATTGTAAGGTGACCCGCAACTTCATGGTACACTGAGCCTTTTGGACATATGTACTACAAGCACATATAATATTTGTATAAAGAAGAAGTAGTGATGTCGAAAGAAACTTCTGTGAAAGAATGTGCGTGAAATCACATGGGGATAAGGTAAAGCTGGGGGAATACGCTATGTTGCGTGTGGCCTCGGTGCTCATCTCCGTCACATTAGCCTTTGAGCATGTGGTGGGTGACAACCAGTGCTACCAGCGCTTGAAATTTGTATCAAGTTCTTGAAAAAAGTACCCTAAGCTTGAAAGCTTGAAATAAAGATTAGTAAATATCCCATATCTTGATAGATTTTAAGTCTCATGTAACAGAGAGAGAGAGAGAGAGAGAGAGAGAGAGAGAGAGAGAGAGAGAGAGAGAGAGAGAGAGAGAGAGAGAGGAGAGAGAGAGAGAGAGAGATTTTTGATTGATTGATTTTTTTTTTTTGATGATACATTTATTGGCCACTTTGTACATAACATAAATACATAACAATAATAATGATAATGCAGCCAAGGTCCATTGAGCCAAGGCTCTATTACGGACCTACAATTATAATTAATGTAAGCTGACGCATGTTGTGGCTCATCCACCACCATGGATTACTTGTTTAACAAACAATGAATCTCGTGGAAAATAATATGAAAAATAATGAATAATATAAGCAATAATATTAGTAATAATGGTAACTGATAATGATATATAAATAATAATAATAATAATAGTAATAATAATACCAATAAGCAATAGTAATAATAGTAATAATGATAATAACCATAATAAATAATAATAATAATAATAATAATAATAATAATAAAAAAAAAACAATAATAATAATAATAATAATAATAAAGAATAATATAAATAATAATAATGATAATGATACTATTAATATTAATAATGATAATAATATTAATAATAATAATGATAATGATAATAATATTAATAATAATAACGTAATATTGATAGTAATAATAATAACAATAATTATAATATAATAATATTTGCAATAATGATAATAATATTTATAATAATAATAATGATAAATGCACCTACCATAACATTACTATATGCAGTCTTACAACTTGCATCACAAAAATGAGTTTTATAATATAAGTGTCTTACCTAGAATAAAAAAATATAAATATTACCGGTAAATCTAATTGTAATTAGCTAATAACATGTTTTTGAGTCTGTTTTTGAGTCCAGCTCGTGAATTACTGTTCCTTGTCTCTTGAGGAAGTTGGTTCCAGTGTTTGGGTCCTCGGAATAGGATACTCTGTTGGGCGTGACTTGTTCTACACAGTGGGGTTCTTAAATTATTTATTCTTCTAGTGTCACTACGATCTATTACATTAAAATTACAATTTATTGGAAATGAATGCAAGGCCCCGTATACAAATAAGCATGTCTGTAGGTGTATAACATCTTGTAATTTTAATAATTTGTAGCTTATAAAGAGAGGGTGAGTGTGATCATAGCTGGCTGCGAGACATTATGCGTATCAACTTCTTCTGTTCAACAAAAAGATGATCAATGTATGTTTTATAAGCTCCTCCCCATAAAGAACAACAATATAATAGATATGGATATGCTAGTGAAATATATATTTTTTTAAGACTGTCAGTATTCACATGGTCTCTAATCCTGTACATTATACCTGTTATTTTAGACAATTTTGTTTTTAAGCATTCTATATGAGATTTCCATTTTAAAGAGTTATCAATTATGACACCTAAAAATCTTATTTCATTAACTTGATTTATAATTAGATTATCAATTTTTATATTTACATGGGGTGTTTGTGTCATTAAGGGATGTGAAATCATGTAATTTGTTTTACCTATATTGAGTGTTAGTTTATTGCATTTGATCCAATTTGCTACGTGATTTAATTCTCGGTTTAGTGTAATTTTCAATTCATTAACATCTCTCCCGGTTATGAATATATTTGTGTCATCTGCGAAAAGTAAGAACTTTAATAAATTGGTGCTACGTGTAATGTCATTTATATATATTAAAAATAATATCGGGCCGAGAATTGAGCCTTGTGGTACTCCAAAGTTGACATTATTATAAGAAGATGATGCGTTATTGTATACAGTATATTGTTGTCTATTACTTAAATAACTCTTAAACCAGTTGTTAGCCGTACCGTGAACTCCGTACACTTTAAGTTTATCTAATAGTATGGAATGAGAAATTGTATCAAAAGCTTTTGTCAAGTCACAAAAGATTGTTATCTGGTATTGCTTACTGTCAATAGCTTCATAAATGTATTGGATGAGCTGGTGTACTGCTAACTCAGTGCTATAATTGGGTCTAAATCCATACTGATGTTCAGATAATAATGAGTTTTTGCATAAATAGTCCATGAATCTCAAAGCCATAATTTTTTCAAAAATTTTACTTAAGCTTGGCAAAACTGATATAGGTCTTTAGTTCTGGTGAAGAGATTTATCACCTTTTTTAAATATGGGAATAACTTGTGCTATCTGGAGCTGTTTTGGGAACAGCCCTTCTTCAAATGATCTGTTGATTATGTGTTGTAAATATGGTGACACTATACTGCTGCATTTTTTTATTATCTTTATATCTATGGTGTTCATACCTGGGGAAGTTAGTTTCAGGTTTTTTATTATAGCTTCAATTTCCTGTAATGTTGTTGGCTGAATAAAAAAAGAAAAAGGTGTAGGATCAGGTAAGTAATTATTAAATGAAACTGGTGACGGTTCAATGCTTTGGGCCAAGTTGTTAGCAATGTTACAGAAATAGTTATTAAATGATTCAGCTATTTCCTGATTTGTTGATAAAGTATTATCTGGGAATGAAATTGAGGTAGGAAGCTGATAACTATTTTTTCCCATGATGTAATTTAGAATTTCCCAAGTCTT
The DNA here is from genome assembly GCA_016584305.1 of Chionoecetes opilio. NCBI lineage: Eukaryota > Metazoa > Arthropoda > Malacostraca > Decapoda > Majidae > Chionoecetes > Chionoecetes opilio. The sequence continues at coordinate 367,487 of JACEEZ010020928.1, forward strand.
TTTACTGTTGCCTGCATTTTCCTTTAATTTTGATTTATAGTGATTCTCTTTTGCTGCTCTTATTATAGAAGTTAAAGTGTTCCTGTACCTTTTAAATGTAGTTCCGTAAGTAATTGGCCACTTAGCATACAATTTCTGGAGTCTGTTACGTTCTTTGATGGACTTTCTTATACCTTGAGTTATATAGGGTTTGTCGATATGTTTCTCTTTGACTGTATATTCTTTTACAGGAAAGTGTTTATTGTAAATAAGTAGAAATTGTTTCATGTAAATATCGAAACATTCATTTACCCCTGTATTAAATACTGCTGTTTCCCAATCATATTCGCTCAACTCTAATTTGAAATTATTGATATCTTCATTAGTGAAAATCCTTTTTGAAAATAAAAATTTTGCACAGGGAGAATTAATAATTGGCACAGAAAATGAACTAGAAACTGGAAAGTGGTCACTGATAGAAGTGTACAGTATACCACTGGAACTATAATTAAGCATGTCATTTGTCCATATATGATCAATTATTGTGGCTGATGTTTTCGATACTCTGGTAGGTAGAGAGAGAGAGAGAGAGAGAGAGAGAAGGCAACCGCGACATAAGTAAAAAAAATATCTTAAAATTCGTAGTGTGGCAAACAGGCTTCTAGCTAAACAGGGTATTTCACGTCAAAATGCAGACTGCTATTCATGGAAACCTCCGAAATGTGTAATTGAGGATGTGAAAAATAGACGGTGCTACCTACAAGAGACACACAGATTATGTCTCGAAGCAAGATAATACAATAACTTTTCATAGAGATTCAGAACGTGAAGTTGATGGTATCTAGTAGGCTTCGGGGACTATATCTCCATTGGAGTTGGAGCATGTGGTTAGTGGTTACTCTAAGAGTAGGTTAGCCTGCTTAATGAATTAGGGTAGCAGGGGCCATTTTTTCTTTAGCTTGGCTTTCATTTAACAAGTACATTTTCTTTTACACTCTAAGCTTGATTATTTACTTCAGAGACTACATAATATATATATATAATATATATTATATATATATATAATATATATATATATATATATATATAGCTCCTGCTAATAAAATTGGCTCCTGCTACTCTACAAAGAAGTAGAGTAGCTGGAGCCAATTTTTTTTTTGTCTGCCATGTAAAAAAAAACTTTTTCTTATACACTACAAAGTCCACACACAGATTTGTATAATATATTTCACTATCATTATTTAGTTTTTGTGAATTTGGAGGAAACTATAATGGAATTGCAATATTGAGTGTTGTTGTTTGCTATATCTTGAAAGTTATTAATTGATCTTGAAAGAAATCTGGAGCTCATCTTGAAAGAAATTTTCATCAGCGCTGCAGCACTGGTGACAACCCGTTACCCCGGGACACAGGGATTGTGTGACATCCGGGTTACCACAGTTACCTTCTCCAGGTTTTAAGAACATAAGACCATAAGAAAATAAGGAAGCTACAAGAGGACGCGAGACCTATACACTTGGTAGTTCCTGTTAAATTATTTCCCGCCTTTTCTCAGCCAAAATTCCCATGACTAACATAAATTGTGTTTCATGTTTAAGACCTGAACAAGATCGGTCCAACTAAGTAAGGTTAAGCAGCATGTATGTGACAGTCACTCTGTGTTGACCTTACTGTCCTTTGTAGACCACGGCTCAATGTTAAGTCACGTCACAGTGAAAAATAACTTTAAATGTAAAAAGTAGCTTATTCACAGTAACTTAATGACCAGGCCTGCTGAACACAATCAACACTTTATTATTGACAAAAATCCTACGTAGACTTATTATGTTATTCATAAGTGTTTTCCTCGTTAGATTATAGTTCAGGAGTTGCTGTAATGTATGTTTGTATGTGACCAGACTGAGTTACTATACCCATCAATTCTTAGTTGTGGGCATCTGGTTTACATCAACAAATGATGAACAACAGCATCTTCTTGGCCTGTGTTACACTGTTGGCGGCTGGTCAGTGAGATTTGGCGTCTATTTAACGTATACTTGCCACATGATCTTAGCTGCATCACCAGTAACCTCTGATCCCCTTACACGCACGTAGTCGTAGTGTGGTGTCGTAGTTTCTGAAGAGGCCCTGCCAGATATTAACCCATCACTCCGTCCCAAAGTAAATGTTGCTGACTATTTAGGACGCATCGATACATTTCCTGTTGTTAGTAGGTGATACTTACGGTGCACATTTTACACGGCTGAACAGATACCGTAAGAGACCCAATTAAATTTGTTAGTGCTTTAATTTGAATATCCTGTGTACAAGTTACTAATAGTCCTGACTTTCAATTATGTGATGAAGATTATCTCCATAGTACCTACGACAAAGCCACCATTGATGTTTTACCTCCACAAAATCGATTATCTCTCTTCCAATTGATGACTGCTTCTCCCGGAGACACCATCTGATTTAATGCCAAGGACGGTCCCCTTTTTGGATGTCAGCCTCTACCACCAAGTGAGTCCCCTGCCTCTCAAGTGTGTGCTGTGGATACCAGAGCTAGTCGATCTAAACGGATCCACCTAGTTCTGCCTAAGCTCTATCCTTTTTCTGTGACCTATGATGAAATTCGTCGACTGCAGGAATCATGTCAATCACTGCAGTGTATACGTACCGAGACTACTACTCGTGAAGTTCAGAAGGCACAGGATGGAACCACCCCATTGTCCTTTTTTGTCCTCAGTGAGTGCCGTCCCGTCATCCTACGTGTGGCTCACGAAGGTCCTTTGGATGGTCATTTCTCCCACCGTAATAATTAGATAAAGATCTCTCAAGACTTTTATTGGCTTGGGAAGTGTGCAGACATCAGGGATTACAGTCGTTCCTGTGACAATTGTCAGCGCTTATCAGCTAAGTGACGGGTACGTCCAGTACCCCTTCAGCCGTTACCTGTCGTAACTAAAGCCCTTCTCTGGAGTCGCCATTGACTTGGTAGGTCCATTGTCTCAACATCTTCAGAGAAACTTCATTATATTTTGAGCCTCATATTTTTTCAACTGGTTTTCCGAGGCCATGCCTCTAAGACATATTGACACCATATCTGTATCATAAGCCCTGTTAACCATCTTCGCCCGAGTGGGGATCCCCAGGGAGATCCTTTCTGACCGTGGGACACAGTTACTTCCCACCTGATGGCTGAGCAACAAGCTACTGGGAGTAAAACCCATCTTCACTACTCCTTTCCATCCCCTCAAAAATGGGCGAGTTGAGCGGCTGCACGGTACTCTGAAGTCTGCCCTTCGGAAGCTGTGCTCTGACAAGCCCAAGGAATGGCATAGGTATTTAATTCCCACTCTGTTTGCCCTCAGGGAGATCCCTAACGACCTGACGGATCTCTCCCTTTCAACTCCTCTACGGCAGGTAAGTTAGAGGTCCCCTCTCGGTGATTCGTCGTTACCTATAGTCCAGTCAAAATACGGTTTGACCCTGAACAAATTCCAAGAAAGCGTTTTATTGTTTTTTTTGGTAGTATTACATGTAGGGAAAAACATACTAAAAGTTTACCAAAATATGGTTACCACAAAGGGTCCAAATGTGACGTCAAAGAATATGGCCGCCAAAGCTATAAAATGTTAAGGGGATCGACTCCCCAAATTTTTTTTTTCTTTATTATTAAACCTACATCTTTGAAACTTGGTACATATATAAAACAAGTAAAAAAAATAGGGGTCGTCTTGTGGGAAAAATTTGATTTGACGCATAGAAAACGAGTTAGCGAAAGAAAACGTGATTTTAGGGGGGTCCCCCCAAAGACTACTCCTCCGTCAATATCAGTCGGAGAGAGTCGGTAGAGGTGTCATTCGAAAGAGGAATAAAGCCGCTAGGACGTCAAGGGCGATTTATTTTTATTTTCTAATTAGATCAAAAATTATAGTCCCTCAAAAATAAAAAAATAAAAATAAATGAAAATTTTCATTTTTTTTCATTTTTTTTACTTTGAGGGACTATTTGAGGGACTATACACCTATACATTATATGTGGGGAACAACATACTAAAAGTTTACCAAAAATTGATCACCACAAAGGTCCTAACTATGACTCATAAGACGATGACAGCCATCGCACTAAAAATAACCACTATTTCCTATTTCAAAGCTGTAGCTGTAGGTTACAGAAGAGTTTACATTTTTTATACTATATATGTTGATATAACAATTTTTATACAAAGTTTTATACTAACTACACGGACAGGCGAGGTCATGACGTCATCAATGACGTCATGACATACATGTACATTTCTAAAAATTATAGAATACACAGTGCATTTTAAGACCTACTTCATCACTGAATAACCGTGTCAGTTTAATAGTCCTCTATTTTCATCATCAGACACTGCTTCCTCACTCATATTGTCACAATGCCCTTCTTGACATGGTCCGCATACCCGTGAACAGATAAGTCCGTGTGTTTTGCAAGTGCACCGAAGTGTACTACACCACGAGAACAATTGCAGTGAATTATTTTCAGAAGTTTTTCTGGCGCAGGTGAAGTATCCATCATCACTGGAACTAGACTGTTGTTCTGCAATTCCCATCCCCATTCAGTAGTGTCCATGGCCTCACCATTGTCCATCCAAAAGCATCACTTGGAGGTAACTCCGAAGGCATGATACTTCGTTGCAGAGAGGTCGGTGGCAGTCGTTCAGGGTGTAATAAAGCTTTTGGCTGAACCAACTTTTCGGCAGAGACTAGAATACCTCATTGCAGACAGATTGTCTCCAGGTTTGCCCCGAACAATGCCACCATCGCTTTACACCCAGCGTCTTCAATCTCAGCTATGTTTTTCTTAGGTGTGGTAAACATCTTAGCACAGCTATTGAAGACAGAGTCTCCCTTCAAACCTTGTGTAGAGCGAGTTTTTTTTCCGATTCCAAAAACCGCGGAAGTGGTATCGCATCCCGTGAATGCATGCAGGAACAGAAGACTGCTGCAGACATCGTTTCCAAGCAACTTCTTCATAACCTTAATGTCGTATACTGTTGCAGGACTCCCTTTATCCGAGTAGAAATAAAGCTTGTTGCCATCGCTGGTTGACGCGTGATGAAGTAACAACACCAATAGATCTGTATCTTCGCCAATGAGACTAGTCCTTTTGTTGGATGACATTGACACTGCTGCCTTAACAATCTCCACATCTGCATCCCCCTCTGATTGTATTACGTTGCAACCTCTGTCCTTCATGCGTTGTGAAATCTGATTGATAAGAGACTGTTTGTTCTCTCACATTAGAAAGAAATCCTCCTTTTTCCCGACAAATTTCGTTCCTTCCGCAATGTTCACTTTGTTACTTGTTCGATTTTTGCGCCGTCTCTGATGGGTAATGTCCTTAGTGTTTGGTCCTCCAATGTAACCATCAAATACTATCGTAGCCTTACCATAGTGCTTTACTGTGAAAGATGCATAGTCGTCAGCGATTGAACAATATGTCTTTCCTTCTGACCACTTCAGTCGATGGAGAAGAGAACCTTCGTCAAGAACATTATGTTCCACTTCTGGTACATCCTTGAGTACTGCGTCATCTGAACTCTGTTCTTTTATAGCAGCCATCAGTTGTGCTTTGTTTGGTTTGCGTAAGAGATGTTTTGCCTCAAAGAGGGATGGTGGGTATGGTGAAAGTTCATGGGCCATCACCTCATCAAGGGAAAAATCAGCAGTTTGAGACACCACAAGAAACCTTTGGAACAAAAGAGCGGGGTCTATTGTTTTGTCCTTAGCAACGTCAACTGCCACACTAGATGCCAGGGTCTTGGCTTTCATTGACCGCTTGTACTTCATCAAAATCAATTTTTTTTTCAGGAACAAAAAGTTCTTAGAATTAAATTTTACGTATATATACCAACTTTCACGTTTGTAGGTTCAATAACAAAAAAAATTGCCCGATAGGGGAAACGATCCACTTAACATTTTATAGCTTTGGCGGCCATATTCTTTGACGTCACATTTGGACCCTTTGTGGTAACCATATTTTGGTAAACTTTTAGTATGTTTTTCCCTACATGTAATACTACCAAAAAAAAAACAATAAAACGCTTTCTTGGAATTTGTTCAGGGTAAAGGTTTTTTTTTTCGTATTTTGACTGGACTACTATGGGAAAATAGAAAGATCCCGGAAGATGAAAGATCGTCCTTTCGTTACGTCCTAGACTTACCGGAGAAACTGACCGTATGTGCCAATCTTGCTGCCAAACACGCTGATGCGAGCATCGCCCGTTACAAATCATACTTTGATTTAAGATCCAAAGATAGTTAGTTCCAACCAGAAGATGAAGTATTGTTACTAATGCCGAGTGACTCCAGCAAACTCTTGGTTGCTTGAAGTGGTCCTCACAAGGGCCACTCTTCAAGTGTTGAAGAAGCGGGTTAAAGTGGACTACTTGATTGACATGCCAAGAGGACCAAAGCTTTACCACGCCAATATCCTCAAGAAATACCACCGACTTGTCCAAGTTTACGAGTTGCAAGTCCTCGACGATATTTCATCTTTATCTGAACCCGCAGAAAAGGGTAAGTTAGCCTTTTTAAATGAGGGTATTGGTGATTCGTTTCAGCTTACTTTAACATCGGATGGCCCAACGCCCAACTAGTTTTGGGAACCTGTCATTAATCCTGCTCTTTCTTGGAATTAGTCTGCACAGATTGAGGACTTGCATCTTACATATTAATGGACCTTTTCCGACCAACTTGGCTGCACCAAGACCATCGAGCACGACATTACCCTCACCACAACAAAGATAATACAAGCTTAAATCTACCTGCTGCCCATCCTTCTCCAAACCTACTATCAGGAAGAGGTCGAGCAGCTCTTAAATCAACGTATCATCCAACCTTCAAGATCTCCACATTGCTCTCCGGTAGTTATGGTCAGGAGATCCAATGGTACGTATTGGATGGCAATTGATTATAGGCTTTTATATTTCGTTACTGTGTTTCATGCTGAAACATCCTGCAGCATTGAGACTGAACTTCATAAGTTCTCTAGTACAAAATTATTCTCGGAACTAGATTTGTCTAAAGCCTATTATCTGGTTCCAATGTCGGCCAAAGCGAAACACTTAACTGCTTATCACACTCACAAGGACCTTATGGAATTTAATCGGATGCCTTTTGGTCTAGTTACGGTCTGTGCCACTTATGTTCGTTTAATGAGTATTGTGTTTGTTGGTTTGGCTAATGTTTCGTTTTATTTTGACAATATTTGTGTATATTCCTCTGAATGGCCCACGCACATTTATGTTCCAAGTTTGTTTTAGATAGGCAACAACAGCACGGTCTGACCGTCAAACTCACAAAGTGCCGGTAAGGAGTCAAGTCCATCAACTATCTAGTATTTCTCTTGTCACGGGACCACCTACAACCACAAGTTGGCAAGGTGACTGTTCAAGTTGGGTTTTGATGCTCAAGGGTCCTCTTGATTGGAGTCAAGGTGACCTCCATGACTCCTCCTACCACCAAAATGCTACTCCGGAGTTTCCTAGGTTTGATCTCTTTCTATAAGGTTTTCATTCCTCTAGCCTTAGAACTTACCGGCCCCCTCTCTGACATGATGAAGAAACTGGAACGAGAACCCCTACAGTGGACTGAAGATCTGCACTCACGTTTTGAGCGATTGAAACAAGACTTGGCCTCGGGAAGTAGGGAGCCATTCTTCGTCTTCTGGATCCCAGCCAGACCTACCTCCTGCGCACTGACACTTCAAAATTTTGATTGGGTGCTGTACTCTTCCAATACCATGATGATCGTCCATATCCCATCTCTTACGCTAGCTGGAAACTACTAGATCGGGAAAGACGTTACTCCACGACCGAGAGGGAATGCCTACCTATCGTCTTCGGTATCCATAAGTTTGAGTTGTATCTGTATTAGGAATTAAGGTAAGGAATTTATTCTTGAAGTTGACCAGAAGCCTTTAATGTATATTGATAAATTCAAAGGTGTAAATGAGACTGATAATAAAAGCTGTGCTGCAATGGGCTTTAAGCTTGTAGCTTTATACATTTCGAGTCGTTCATGTTGCAGAGGTCAGGTCAGAGAGTCAGGCAACATTGAAGCCGATCTGCTCAGCCGGCAATAGCTCTCCTCTATTTGATTCATGCACGTCAGCCTTTTACAAATATTTTGTAGGTTTTTCCTAGTCATCTGCAGTTCTCCTTCGTCATCAGCTGTGCAGCAGATGCTTTGGTGGGGGCATGTGTGAGGAACTACACCTGCCTCGTTCCCTCCTACCTGAGGAGGTAATTACTACTTTCACCGGCCGGTGATGGCTCGACGCAATTGCTTGTTGGCCGGTGCCACGTCAACACCCCCACATTCGTGTCCAGGGGGAGGGGGTTAGTCTAGCCAAGGTGATCTCAGAATATATATATATATATATATATATATATATATATATATATATATATATATATATATATATATATATATATACACTATATATATTATATATATTAGTAATACATCGAATATTCGCATTCGCATTCGCAATTGCGAATATTCGCATGTTTTTTTAATATTCGCATTCGCATTCACATTCGCACTCCCACTTGTAGTTGTTTGCGTATATGCGAATATTTTGCCCGTCAATAAACTTACATGAATAAAAAAAATAACAAGTGAACACTCCTCTCCTCTGACTGACTGTCTTTAATCTTTAAATCACCGCCGCAATGTTGCTTCTCTTGCTCTCTTCTACCGTTATTTTCATGCTCACTGCTCTTCTGAACTTGCTAACTGCATGCCTCCCCCCCCCTCCCGCGGCCTCGCTGCACAAGACTTTCTACTCATTCTCATCCCTATTCTGTCCATCTTCCTAATGCAAGAGTTAATCAGTATCTTTACTCTTTCATCCCTTTCACTGGTAAACTCTGGAACTCTCTTCCTGTTTCTATTTTTCCACTTTTCTATGACTTAAATCTTTTCAAAAGAGGAGTAACAAGACACCTCCCGAACTAAATTGGCTCACCCCTTTTTTATATTATTCTCTTACTGTTTTCTTTATAGTGACTGGCAACTAAGCGGGCTTTGTGTTACCCATTTTTGTTGTGCCCTTGGCCAGTTCTTTGTGATGTAAAAAAAAAAAATAATAATAATAATATTACACAAACAAACGTAAAAATAAATTAATAGTTTAGCCGAGCGTTAGTTATAAGAATGGGGTAAGGAGGCGTAGTGGTAGGCTAGGTCATAATTCCTTGAACACTCGCTCCATCCTCCACCCTCCAACAGAGTGGCAACCGCTAATCCCAAGGTCACTGATACTGAACTCAATTTATTGCCTCGTGCGCCATACTGCAGTAAGCCATAGACCATTGTATACCTGGACTGCATACGCGACAATGTTTTGAATTGCGGGGCTGCATAGGGGCCTGCGGGGCGCCCGACAAAGAGATATAGTGGTCTATGGACTATCATATAAACTGGTTTATCAGTATACTGTATATGATATACTGTAATCTTCGTAAATGTTTGTTCTATAATATTATCAAATTATAAACAGTAAAACACGCTAAAGAAATGCCATTACGAGACTATGAAGAAATATGCATGAACTTAATATTCACTTAACTCTTCGCCATTTAAAACTTTGCGAGTCAACTTTTATCATGAAGGGTATCAATAGAAGCCCAATTTTATTAGCTTTCCATTGCTATATTTCGTTATCTGATAAATTAATTAAAACCATGCTTAAATTAGCGTTAAATAATTAAATAAAATCATCATTCGGGTAATTTTCCCGATTGATGATGTGATTTATTTACTTATATATTTTGTTTTCTGATAAATGAATTAGTACCATGTATAAACTAGCGTTGACTAAATAAATAACCTCATCAATCGGGAAAATTACCCGATTGATGATTTTATTTATTTAGTTAACGCTAATTTATGCATGGTTATGATAAATTTATCAGATAACGAAATATAGCAATGGAAAGCTAATAAAATTGCGATTCTATTGATAAATTCATGATAAATTGATGATCCCTTCATGATAAAAGTTGACTCGCAAAGTTTTAAATGGCGAAGAGTTGAAGTGAATATTAAGTCATGCAGTCTCATAATGGCATTTCTTTAGCGTGTTTTACTGTTTTTTATTTGATAATATTATAGAACAAACATTTACGAAGATTACAGTATATCATATATACTGATAAACCAGACTATATGATCCGTATATATATATATATGAATCCGAGCGGCCCTCCGACTTCAGGCCCTTGTGTGACAGGCCGATACTCCGTGCGCAGTCCAGGTATACAGTGGTCTATGAGTAAGCATATACGCGCTCTTCTCTTTCACCCACGAGCACAATCAACTTTCTTTGAAAGAGAACAGTGTTGCAGCTACTGACGATAATGGCTTCCAGTCACATCAGTGTTGTTTGGGATTATGTGTTTCGAGATTATCTCTAATGACATTGCAAAGTGTAAACTTTGCAAACATAATCATTCATGTAAGATATTATCATGTAAGTATTCGTGTATGAGTGGGTCATCGTCCCGCAACCTGGAAACATAGAAAATTGAATGGAATTTATCTTAGATAATCATATTTTTATAGTTGAACTCTTACAATACATACAAAATATTTCAGTTACCTGTATGATATCATAAATAGTGTATTACATGAATTATTATGTAATATTCGCAACTCGCATTCGCATTCGCGAATATTAAAACCAAATATTCGCATTTGCATTCGCATTCGCGAATACGGAAAATAGACATACGGTCCATCACTAATATATATATATATATATATATATATATATATATATATATATATATATATATATATATATATATATATATATATATATATATAAATATATATATATATATATATATATATATATATATATATATATATATATATATATATTGAGAGAGAGAGAGAGAGAGAGAGAGAGAGAGAGAGAGAGAGAGAGAGAGAGAGAGAGAGAGAGAGAGGAGAGGAGAGAGAGAGAGAGAGAGAGAGAGAAATATATATATATATATATATATATATATATATATATATATATATATATATATATATATATATATATATATATAATATATATGAATTACCCATATCTGCAATTCACATAGAATGGTTAATTCGCACTGCAGTTTAATACACAGCTTAAGGACTGCAAAAGTAGTCATACTAATGAGCTGTACTATGTTAGTGGTGAGCGAGGAGGGTAGCGCACCTGCTTATACCCCGATTGATGACATAATTTATTTAGGTAACGCTAAGTTACGCATGGTGCAATATCATTTAAAAAAAAAAATCAATGGATGTATCAATGGAAAGCTAATACAATCCCGCTTCTATTGACATTTTCCATGTTATAAGTTGTCTCACATATTTCTAAATGGCTTCGAATTTATGTGAATATATATATATATATATATATATATATATATATATATATATATATACATATATATATATATATATATATATATATATATATATATATATATATATATATATATATATATATATATATATATATATATATATATATTATATATATTCATATATATAATATATATATAATGTTCATGCACATTTCTTCAGAGTTTCGTAAAGGCCTTTATTTACTTAATTTTACTGTGTTTTATGTGATAGTCTTATAGAATAATGATTTCCGAAGATAACAGTATATCAGATATAATAAGAAATGCATTTGGTAGGAGGCAAATTACTTCGGAAAGTAAACTTTTTTACCGGTTCCTCGGCCAGTCCTAAGGACAGAGTCGCTTTGTTATTGTTTTGTCACGTGATCATGACGTCACGTGGATATTATATATATCTACCCCAAAGTATATGTATCTCATATATCTTGGTTTTACGCTTTGGTTGTTCAATCATTTGTTTTTCTCTTCATTTTATTTTCCATGTAAGAGAATGTGCCTTTAGCAACTCATAAAGGCCCCCATCCAGGGTGCAATTGGCCGTGAGACCTGATCCGACAGACCTGATTCGAAGGATATCTTACCACCTGCTAACGGTCCGACCGCACCTCAAAACCGGTTTAGTTGGTGATATAAATGGTTGAGGGCCGGTTATCATAATGGCTCTCTGCAACGAGGAATTACTTTTGATGACAGCTGATACCACAGCCAAGGAGCGTAAACATCATCCGCGCTCGCAGCAGATATCATAGCGGCAGTTATTTTCTTCATTTCTTTCCGGAACACACTTAATTTATAATTATCATATTATTATTTTCTTATTTACATTTCAACATTAGCATCACAATCTCGCTCCTTGAATTTCTCTACCAATAGTTCATAAGCTGCATTTATCTTATATTTATCCATTTACTCTTTGCTTTTTATTTCCCACAAACATTCATAGTTTCTATATAATTGGATGAATTTTGTCCAAAAGTGCTGGTCTTCACAGAAACAATTAATCTTGGTAATCCTCTCGGTTGGACTCACGATCAGCACACACACGGTGCGATCCGGTCTGAACCGGATGAGTTGTTGGATCTAAAAACCAAACACTGTTTGGTCGCCATCCGACCAACTGTCAGTCGGTCGGTCAAATCAAAATCACCCCACTCACAATCCAATCTGGTCGGATCCAACCAGATATGTCCGATGGTCTCAAGACCAAATCGCACCGTGGATGGGGGCCTTACTAATTATATGATAATGCATGATCCGGATTGAGTCATGCTAAAGATATTGAGCCGACTTATTGATACTGCCCATGAATATTTACACTGACCCTTTGCAAGGTATTAGTATCTCACATTGGGATGGAATGATAATAGATAGTTCGGTTAAACCTAGAATGCTAATGTGAAAAAAATAACGTTCGTTCTAGCTATGCTTGAGTTTTAACCGATATTATGAAAATAATTAAAAATACTTACACTCAACCTTTTTTGATGCCAGAAACACTCTTTGAAAACAAGATTTAACACTTCCTTTACATACATAAAAAAGCATACAATATCAATAAATAAAGTTACATGTGATTTTATAAAAAAAAATTAAAAAATTACCATAATTGGTTTATGATTTTAACCTTGGAATTCATAACTCAGTAATATTTCCTCGAGGGACATTAACATAGTAAAAAGTATCATAGGTCCCTGAATATTCATGCAAGGTTTGTCATTCTTCTTACAAACTACATTGGCATAAAATGAGGAGCGACGAAAAATGGTTAAATTTCAAGTTGATAAATTGGCTTTACTTCCTAATCATTTTAAGTTTTGAGATGCAAATCCCCTGTATGTGAACAAAAATTCCAATTTAATCATGCCATAGTCTTTACCTATGAATTCATATTGATTCATTTATCATGCAATGCTCATCTACGTTCCATTAGCCCTTGAACCTGTGTCGGCTAACAACCCGCTACCTCGAGACACTGGGCTAGTGTGATATCCGGGCTACCACAGTTACCTTCCCCAGGTTTCCCCAGGTACCCATTTATCGACCAATAGCGAAAGGAAATATGAACAGTTATTGGGTTGCACGCCGACTGCCCTGGCTGGGATTCGAAGCAGGGCCCGTGGAATCGTAGATAAATGTAGTATAAGAATTACATTATCGGAATGAATGTGATGCAAGAGTATAGTTTATTATTGAAATACAATTAAAGTATTACCTACAAAAATAAAAGATATCCACAAGTAATAATACAACAAAAACAAACAAACATGCATTGATATATACTGTAGGAGGCATGATACTGCTCATAGGTAAAAAAAAATTATCGATAAAAATAGTTTTAAACATATCAGGTCGTTGGAAACGCTTAGCAAAACTTATATATTTTATTAAGTCTTACTAATGTTTCCCTCCAATTGTACTGTGTTTTACCAGTAACGGAAACAAGGATGCAGTGACCTCTTCGTAAGGGTTTCAACAGTCAAACAAACTATATTATTAACCAGGTAGCACACTTATTATTATCAACATAAGTTATTAACCCCTTAGCATTATTAAACCTCACGCGATTGGCGTGCATTGGAATTTCCCGTCTAATTGCACCTTCACGCAATTGGCGTGTATTCAATAAAAAAAATTTGTTTTAAAATAGTTATATTCACTCCGATGGCGTATTTTGTTGTCAGGTCATATAGGTTTCCTCACGCTCGCATAAATTAAATAACTAGCAACTTTCTCCACTGGCATTATTTAGTCCGCAGAGCTAAAACCAAAACAGTTTTCCTCTGACAAGTGTCTCAGGCACACCTCTTGCCGGGCTACTGTGGGATTTAAATCCTTCGACGCACTCTTAGTCCACACGGCTTAGTGGATATAGTCTTATATGTGTTATAGTGCAACATGGTTATATCATTGAAAGTTACAGTTATGTAATTAATGTTCCTATTCAACTTTTTGTAAAGTAACGATCTCGAATAATGGCGCGGAAAAGCTTGACAAATTAGGATTAACAAAAGCTTGACAAATGAAGATTATTGGAATAACGAGCATTATTCCAATCTGTTCTCAGATATTGAACAGTATTGATAGTGAGAGAGAAAGCATTTCCCGTATTGTAAAGAAAAGTGATGAATGACTACGAAAGTGACCACGAGGAACTAATTGAGTGGACGGGAACATGATAGGCTTCTAAATAATATAAAGGCTTTTAAAGACTTATAAATTCCACAACAGGAAAACTACATGAGTTATTGTAAATAAATTAAATTATTCTTTGATTTGTCTTCCTTGATTTGTGCTTCATAATATGTGCTAAAACAGGTGGTTTGTCATTGAATTTTCGAAATAAAGGCAAAAGGTATAAAGCGAACTACTTGATTTCATTTATTTAGGTGATGTTTTTACATTTTTGTTTCAAGAACTATTTGCCATATTCATATTATAGGGCCACCATAAGAATAATCATACAATTCCACTGTTATACATGCTTTCACCTATAAAAGTTAGCTCACAAAGTGTTTTGCTATGGAGATGGGAACATACTGTAGGTAAGTATAAAAAAAATTTATACATACTTTATTCGGAGTACATTAATGGGTCTCTAAGTTTTGTTTTGTATTTTTTATTACTTTATGTCCCACTACAACCAATATCGAGGCCATTGATACATCTATAATAATATAAGCGAAAGTGTGTGTGTCTGTCTGTCTGTCTGTCTGTCTGTCTGTCCGCGATAGGTGCCGCCCCCAGTGCCCCAATCCCCTCATATGGCACAGTTTTGGAACCAGCTCGACCAGGGGAAGGTTTTGTTTAAGCCCACTTATGAGATGATCCGATCACTTTTTTTTTTTTTTTTGTAGCAGCCTATTAGCGAGAATTGTGAAAAAGTGGGTTGCGAGAATTGAGGAAACCAGTGCATGGTGATGGGTAATAGGTGAGTGAATGGGTGGGGTGATGGGTAATGGGTGTGGGGTGATGGGTGTGTGAATGGGTGGGGGGTGATGGGTGATGGGTGAGGGAATAGATGGGGGGTGATGGGAAATGGGTGAGTGAATGGGTGTGTGGTGATGGGTTATGGGTGAGTGAATGGGTGGGGGGTGATGGGTAATGGGTGGGGGGTGATGGGTAATGGGTGAGTGAATGGGTTGGGGGTGATGGGTAATGGGTGAGTGAATGGGTTGGGGGTGATGTGAATGGGTTGGCGTAAATACATACAATCATGATTTCAGGAAAGCTAGAAGGGGCTATCTGGAGCGTCTGTGTTTGGTGGGCCAAAGGCCCACCAATAGCCCTCCGCAGGAGCTAGCCAAAAAGTCCGCCCGGAGGGCGGCTTTGCGGCTAGTTCTTTATAAGGATGAAAATATATGGTGGGGGTAAAAATTTACAGAGCAACTAAATATTTCGTCGCGCGTACAAATGGCTTGAAATTGCCAATATGAGGGGTGCTGCATAAGTGCATGGAAAATATAACTTACTGAAACTTATGGTCCGCTAAAGGGATTATTAAATGAGTACTTTCTTGACACCTCCTTGCATGCCCTGTCTCATTCTTCATGAACCACTGTGTCCTTTTTCCATCCACGTACACCGCTCTCTCATCTATATTGGATCCTTCTACATAAGGCGGCAAATTAAGTGTCATTCACGGAGAAGGTTTTAGTCCAGTCAATCTGTTGTTTGAGATGGCAAAAATTGCAGCAATTTATTTATTTGGTAACGTATTCAACATATGCCTACCTAAATAACATACCAGAAGTGGAGGAAAGAGTAGATGGTGGAAAGTCACCTAATTTGCATAAATTCAAAATGGCCGCGAGGCAATTTCCGGAAAACCCTAAACATGGCATATCTTTACTCCTAATTATTGGAATGAGGTCCAGAGGGATGGTCGGTGCGCAAGTGAATTTTGTTGAAGGAATGTGTGTAAAAATAAAGAAAGAACTGTTCCTGGCTAACACAACACACAAGCAGAGGATTCGGATGCTTAGTGAGAAGCTACAGGAGAAAGGCATCAAAACAGTTCATGCAGTTGGAGACGCAGATGTACTAATTGCAACGATAGCAGTAGATTCGGCATCCAAGTGTCCTACTACACACTGTTGAAAATTTAGGGTTTAGAAGGGGTTTAAAGAGGGTTTACCTAGTGTCCCAACCAGTAAACTCCTTAAAGGTATAATACCAAAAAAAAACTACAGTTTTGAAGTAAACCTTTTGCTTAATCCCTTTTCAGTAAACCCTTTAAAGGTTTATTAGCAAACCGTTTACAGTAAACCCTTAAAAAAAGGGTTTATTAGCAAACCCTCACATAAGTAAACCCTTAAAAAAAAAAAGGTTTAGTAGCAAACGCTTGCACAAGTAAATCCTTAAAAAAAAAAATTCTAGCAAACCCATGCACAAGTAATCCTTTTAAATTTTTTTTTTTTACCTCACAAAGGTAAAGTTAATCAATCCCGGTGAAGTTTCAACATACACCCTGTGCTCTTTCTGGCACAAAGCCCAAAGAAGCAGGTGGTAGCTGAGACATAGTGAACTTCGTTGCTATCCGGGTCACGGAGGCAGGGTCAGGTCACGGCAGAGGCACGTCAGGTAATAGCAGAGGCAGGTCACCACGAGGCAGCCACGAGGTCAGTCCCTTGGCTCGACGAGGGCCAAGAGACTACGAGACTACTTAAATTGGCACCAATAAAATATATGAAAGCTTGAAAAGATTAATATTTTCTGAATTAAATATTTTCAACATGAAGAAATAGTTAAAACATAAATCACCGCGTCTGATCGAGAAAAAAAATACAAACGCGTAGGAAATCTGCTGACATTATATATCTATACATGACAGATTGGTCGTATATAACACCACACACAATTGTAGTACTGATAATATTCATTTGACTTTGATCAGTAAGGAATTATTGAAGCTTCTGCTGCAATTTCAAGCAAAGTGACATCTGGCACTGATGACAGTTGGCAGGTGTCGCAATCGTAGATAATACCGTTCACTAGAACACATGCATTTTACCATGATGAAGTACTGTCATGAGTTCTTCTGCGTCATTTTACATTGAAAATATGATTTATCAATAAATCACAAAGACTAGAAACGAAATCTAGATGCTGTAAACAATTATGTTTTCCATATGTAATAAACCCTTCCCATCCCTCATCTAGGCAATAAAAGATTTACCTAGTATGCATACTGCATGGCACAGTTTACAAGGCCACTAATGTTCTTATTGCATTCCTAGTGTAATAATATACATAATATGGAAGAAAAATAAATATAGTATTATATAGAAATAATATGGAGGGCGCATTATCGTGTCAAGGTATTAACTCCTTTAGGCCCAGAACGTAATTTTCATTGTATATAACTACCATTCGACGATTTTAATGAACATAAGCAATATTATAGAGATATGACCTGTTTAATATCCTTGTCCATTAGCTAATTTGGTTTATTTAGTTACTTTTTCGTAGTTTTATGGCTAATAACAGACGATTTCATATAGGAAAGGAAAGAGCTGGGCGTGAAGGGGATAAACCTTTCCTTCCCAGTATACCTTTGTGTAACCTTGCATTACTAAAACCCCAGCATCCATGACACTAAACCTTTTCTACACCCTATTTTTGACAGTAAACCTTTCTTACACCTTTGTCTCATCTAAACCTTATAAGCAGGGCTTGAAAACGAAAATATTTTTCAAACGGTTCGTTCCGATCAGAAACAGTATTATTAACGTTTCGTTTTCCGTTCCTCCTCCAAGCATAACGTTCCTGAACCGGTTATAAATAAATGAAAACCGGTTAAAACGTTATTCTCAAACCATGTATTGAATACGCTATTAGGCTATCAGCCCTAATAAATAATAATGCCTATACATGACTACATTCTTATAGATGGCAATTAAGCCATATATTTCATGGTACACAATATCCAACAAAATAAAACCATTAGATGTCATAAAAACTATATTATTATACGAGTTGAATAAGGCAACATATTTACATATACAATACAGGAAGCGTAGTGTAGGAGTATGCAATCTCAGTTGCCATAAAGACATGAATCACAAATTATTTATTAACAGTATATATGGCAACAAATATATTAAATCGTAATATCACCAACCCACTAATTAAATAAACAAAATCAATGAAATCAAAGACTACATGTGGTACTTCAAGGACTCGAACTTAGGACACTGACACCGAAATTCGGCGCACCAAGCATTAGACTATGAATACAGTTAAAAGTTTAAACACATACTCACGATATATTATCCATTTTTTAATACTGGATATTAATCTAAGCATGTTCTTAAACCCAAGTGCAGTATCATAGCTCAATGATTGCATGAATGGAAGGTGTAATCAAATAAAGGAACGTGATGCATATCACGCAGATAAAATTTCATAATTATAAAAGGTAAAAAATAGTTACTCATCACATATTAAATGAAAAGTGGTGCATATGATACTATTTGAAACAAAACCACATCGTCAATTGACAAGTGAGCAAATACAGTAGACTTTATTGATGTTTATATGTAATACAGATGGATTTACTTACATCATTTGGCTCCTGGAAGTGAAAATGGATTATTGACCAAATATGGCCTGGAACGAAAAAAATTACGTTATTAACCGGTTACAGGGATTTCAAAATAGCGTTTTTGCTCCGGAAAAGTAAATATGATAACGTTTTTTATTCCGTTTTTGTTCCGAGCATAATTTCGTTCGTTTTGGTATTCGTTTTCGTTCCCTTAAACCGTTTCAAAGCCCTGCTTATAAGTAAACTCCATCCACTCTGCTGAACCATTTATAAACCCTTCATTTCTAACAGTGCACTCATTGGAGAGGACACCGATCTCCTGGTGCTGTTATGCATCCAGCCGAACCAGACGGCGGCATTTCCACGGCTCTTCAGGTAAGAATGACGACAAATATCAAAGAAGAGAATAAGGGACATCAACTTGGTAAAGAGGAAACTTGGCCCAGATAGCTGCGATTTGTTGCCAGTGATACATGCTATCACTGGCTGTGATACAACCTTCAATATGTTTGGCATTGGAAAAGAATCGGCTCTTCGGAAAATGAGAAGTGACAGTGACATGAAAGAACATAAAACCGTTTTCATTAGACGATTCTCCATGGCAGAAGTCACAGCTGCTGGTGAGAAATTAGTGAGTCGTCTGTATGGTGGGACAAAGGCGAGGGATTGGACTCTACGTTACAGCCTGTTTTGTGAGAAAACGATGAGAGGCAGTTGTTCTGTTCAAGTACATACCTTTCCTACAACAAATGCAGCTGCCCGTTACCACAGTGCACGTACGTATTTCCAGTGCCAGGAGTGAATGGGTAACACTTTAAATCCAGAGGAGTGGGGATGGTTTCTTAATCGGGGCCGACTTGTACCCAAAACAACAGACTTGGCAGCTGTCCCAGAATCACTGCTACAAATTGTGCTCTGTAACTGTAAAGTTAATTGTGACACTCGACGCTGCTCCTGCAGAAAGCATGGCCTTGCATTTTCAGCTGCATGTGGAGAATGCAGAGGGGTTGGGTGCACAGATGAAATGGTGTCTGAAGTCAGCT